>JBBPTU010000953.1:0-16047 GCA_038094295.1 Tylopilus aff. beelii | reverse complement strand
CAAGACGCACGATCTAGCGAAAAAGGACGAAGACGCGGAGATGAAGTCATAGGTAGACTTGTATTTTGCACGTCAATATTACATCAACATCGGTGTCCGAGTAGGAATGAGATTGGAAAGGAGCGGTGTGCATATAGAACGAAGGACCCTCCTGTACTAGTGACACGCCATGCCCTTGCTGTCGGGTTCTACGAACCCACTAAAGAGATAGTGCCCGGTGACCGCACCAACGACGACCGCAAAGATGAGGTACGCCTGACGTTGACTTTAGTTACCGCTCCCAAGGTCCGAGAACATAAACGACGCACGTTGTAAGTCATGAACACCAACATGAGGAAACACCCTAGCAACACGGAAGCGCCGTACAAAACGGCGCGCAACGCACGGTACTGCGGCGGGAGCACCGTCCTGCTCAGGGAAACCGACCACGATCAGCACTTTCCCGTCCAACGTAGCAAGCCCACTCACCCGACGCCGCGCGCTCTTCGCCCGTTGAGCAGCCCAACGTCTTCCCCACGCTCCCCCGCGGGGGTGCTGCGCCCGCTCACGACGGGACTTGCGGCCCTCTTTCCCTTGCGGACGCGCTCCTGGATGTTTGCGTCGACGTTGCGCTGGAAGAGACGGAGGTACTCGTACAGGGCGCTTAGCGCGACGATGGCAAAGAACGACAGGACGAACTGGGCGTTCGAGCGGATGTGCCAGGAAGAGAAGACGACGCAGGTATTGAGGATCTGGGTGTTCCAGAGCATGTGCATCGCACACCTCGCTGGCATCTCGTGCATCTCGTGCCCGACGTGTGCGCCGTGGTTCATTGTGCGTGGTATGTGAACAAGGTACGTGTAGTGGCTATGCACAACCGAGCCCCTCGACGACCCGCTTCACCTGCTCCTCCGTCGACGTCGCCACCGACACCGTCACCACCCCCGACTCGCCCTCGGGACGCTCCAGCGCACCCAACTGGCTCTCCAACATGCCCGCCTTCATGAAATGCCCCTCCCGCCGCGTCATCCGCGCCTCCAACACCTCCCTAGTCCCCTCGAGGAACACGAACCACGTGAACCACCCCTCCGTCGACCCGCCCTGTCCCCGCAACACCGCGCGGTACGCCCTCTTGAGCGCCGAACACGCCACCACCACCCCTGGCCCGCTCCCCGCGCTCTGCACCGCCCGCGCCCGCACCCGCGCCAGCCACGGCCACCGATCGTCGTCCTCCAGCGGTTCGCCGCGCGCCATCTTGGCCACGTTGGCAGCGGGGTGGAGGTCGTCGGCGTCCACAAAAGCGAGGTGGAGCGCGCGCGCGAGGGCTTTTCCCAGCGTCGATTTGCCCGTCCCGGATACCCCCTGTGCACGTGCGTGATCAGCCCCACGGAGGAGTGCGAGAGGTGCGAGGAAAAGGAAAAGGAAAAGAGGGTGCGACGGCACCGGCACGGCGCGGCACGCGAACGAGACGCATCGGGACGAGACGCGAGGCGTGCGCGGTCGCATGGGATCATATGGGCTGTCCGAGTCATGTCGCCCGCGATGACTAAAGGGATGACTCACCATCACTACGATGATCTTTGCTCCGGTGATGGAGGAGCGGGATGACGGCTCGGGTGCGTCGAGTGCATCCTCCTTGGCTACCTTTTCCGTCGCGGTGGAACTCGCCATGATGATCGCGAGTGGTGTACCTCTTTCGAGCAAGTCCGATTGCGTCGTACGATAGTAGTTTTGGAAACGTAGGTGCCTGAGATGTCAAACCGACGATCCTTTTTGCGTGCCACGGGGATGGTTGCGCCCTCGGAGGCACGGCGCGATCGGACTCCCACAAGGTGACTGAGCAAGCGCAGTGCATCGGCAGGCCATTGATCCGCAATATTCACACCGTTCACGTCTGGCCCTCGAGAACGGTCGTTATTGCGGTCCTGAGTATACATCTATCCTTCTTCTACTACAGGTACAAAAAGAGATTATAAAAAGATGTCGCGCAAAAAAGTGGTTTCGTTGTAGAAAGATCCAAGGGAAAGCGTGCCGTGACTCCCAAAGTGCAACGGGAAATACGAAGGTTGAGATTACCAGACATTAATGGGTGCAACATCCAATCCGGGAGAAGCTATACCACGGGTGAGTCAAGTCGGGTCGAGATGAGTAAGATGCACGTATGCTACCTATGAGGGGAGATGTGTAAAGATGTAAAGACGGATAAGTGCAAATGAGCGCAGCAATAATACGAGAAATACATCACAGCAATTGGGAATCATGCCGGCGCAGGAATCCAGTTCCCATGGAACAATAGACAGAGAAATGCTAGTCCTGTTTAGCTTCCAGCACCGCGAGGCGGCGAGCGTGCTTCCGGCGGTGTGGAAAAGTCGATAGCGTTGTATGCCGGTGGCGGTGCTTCGTACGTATGGTCGTACGGATCGGGCGTCGGGTCTTCTTCGTCGCCGTCAACGGCGCGCCGGCGGTGGGCGCGTGAGATATTCCGCATCCAGCTGATGACTTCGTCAGGGTCCTTCTCAACTCGTTCTCGTCGACCACGTGCAGCCCTATCATTTGCGGTTGCCGTGGATGGCCCTGCCTGCGCAATCGGCGGCTGACCCCCAGTCGAGGCGGAGGGCAGCTGGGGAAGTGCCGATTGCGACAGCGAGTGCCCGTGGTGTTGATCCATCGATGACTGCGATCGAGACATGGACGCTGGCGTTGGTGGTAAGCTACGTTGGGTCTGCGAGTGCCGCCTCACTTCCGCGGGTCGTTGCGGGGATTGAACAGGTGACTCTCGGTGTGGTGGAGTTGGTAGCTGCCGTACGTTGGATATACGCGTCAGCAAGCTCTGGCTAGTGGGATCATCTAGATCATCCATAGACGGCATCGGTGATTGAGTGGGGTGGCTGAGTCTCGGTGATGAGCGAGAACGATGGAGCCAGGGCTGAACCCCTGGTGGTGGTTGATAGGATGACGGGGGCGATGGCAACCCTCGCCGAGGACCTGACGGCACTGAAATAGGAAATGCTGAAAGGGGTATGCACTCCGAGGAAGGCACAGGGCTCGGCGAAAGAGTAGGTGAAGACAATGCCAGTGGCGAAGTGAGTCGTCTCGTACCACTGCGAGTAGTTCTGTCAGTGTCGTCGAATAGCGAGGGGGCATCATAGTATCCAGTGGAAGGGGCAGAGGACGGAGTGGGAGGCGAATAAGCCGATTCGGATGAAAAACTAGTTGCCGTACTGGGTCGCGGCGGAAGATCCAATCCGTCGGCGGATTGAGGGCGTAATGAAGGGTAGAGTGGTTCTCCATACACAATCTTGCGCCATTGGCGGATTGACGTCGACAACTGAGGTGGTTCGGAGGGGTCAAGAATGTCGGCATCCTCGCACTTGACGACGCCCTTGTCGAGCGCTGGCGTCTTAAGCGAGGGATACATGGGTTCGCCGTACATAATTTTCCTCCATTGTCGATTGGAAGCGCGGGACGTGGAAGCGGTCATAAAAGACAGCGGCGTGTCGGCTGGCCGGCCGTCAAGCGAGCTTGGATTGCGTGCGAGAGTCATCCAATCGTCGGGTTCGGTGACGAGTAACAGAGCGGTGACGAAGAGGTGGTCGAGGAGGAAGAGAGAGATGCCCGCGTGGTCAAGCCGAGGCACAGATTGGTGGAAACTACCCAAAGCCTCGTACACCCTTAGTCGCGGGGGCGTGTCGGCGTTGTTGAAGGACTCTAGTGTTGCCACAGCACCCTTGCAGGAGTGAGTCGTACACTAGGTGACTGTCAGACCACACGAAGGTTCCGAGTACGACATACGCACCACGTATATGCTCCCCTCTCGTTTCCACTTGAGCGCGTGTTGGTGATACGGTACGTGAAATTTGCGGGAGCTGGCGAGGAAGCGGTCAAGAGCTGTGCAGAACAAGCAGACGGGCGACCCACCTGCCAAGACCACTGTATTTGAGGAGATTGGTCGTTTCTTTCCAGTTGACGCCGTCCATTTGGATGGTAGCGGTTTGTGCGTTGTCTCTGCTCTTTCCCTTGAGAGGAAGGTCCTTTGGCCAGCGTATGTCGGCGATTTTGGCGGAGCCGTCCCAAGGATCCGAGCGCCAGACCGTGGTGGAGGAGCCAACGGTCTCTACGGCGTAGAGTGGCTTGTCAAGGCTGGAGTCTGATGCGACCGCGTCGAGGAAGGAGGTGGCAGAAAGTTTGAGGTCAAGGAGTGTGGGCTTCTTGTTGCTGCCGGGCATGTCGTCTGCGATTTCGAGACGGTGCAGACGCGGAAAGATATTCGAGGGCTTACAGGAGGGAGGGCGAGGAAGGGAAGAGTCCACGGGAGCTCTATTTGGGCCGGGAAGAGGGAAAGAACCAGCTTGGGAAGAACGATCAGCAGACGACTGGAGCTTCTGGGGCAGTGCGTGCAAGCCGGTAAGGGAGCGGGACAACCTCCGCACTGGGGGAGGGACGAAGAAGGAGCCCGCGGGTTTGTCTGAATCACCGGCAGTGGGCGAGACGAGCGCTCGGGCCATTGAAGGGGAGGAGGAGGACGAGAGGGAAAATGACTAGGCTCGCGGGAACGGAGCCGCCGCGAGTCGGAGAGTGGTGGGGAGGAGAGAGAGCGGGCGTAGGTCGTCGTGGTGGTCGTCGCCGAGAGGTATATAACACGGTCGGTTACCGAAGGGAAAGGGAGCAGATCAGAGTTGCTGTAATGGATCTCACTCACACGCGGTCGTGAGTGGGACGGAGATATCCGCTGACCCGACAATATCGTCGGTTTCTCTCCTCAACCAGCGGCGACGGCGGTCTGATATCCCAAAGTGAGATGGACAGTCACTTCGATCACTTGCTGTCCCTCCGTTCGGCTATTCCACGCACGCACGCACGATCCCCCGGGCCTGGTCCGACCGGTCATCGCAGACGACCTTTTCCAGGCCCCTCTGATCAATCACAAAACACTCGCTCCACGGTCCCTCTGCCAGGCTGGTCCACGCAGGACGAGCTGCCAGCTAGTTACGGGGCGGATCACGTCGTTGCCATCGAATTATTTGCGGCTGGGACCGCACGAGTGCCAAACAAACATCAACAGACGTGGCGCGTCCTGTTGCACTACTATCTCCTTTCACACCGCCATCCACACGTCTGTAGTCCTCGCAATCTCGGTACATGTCGACCGCAGCCGGGTACGTCTTTTACTCCATTGCGCTGCCCCTCGCGTCATCTCAGCTCGGCACTATTTGCCAGTGCACCCTCTAACGGCGCCAACGCGGGCGCAAAAGCACCCGACAGCAAAGGCAAAGGAAAGGGAAAAGGAAAGCCCGTCGATCCACAAGAAGAATCCATGGAGGAAGACGAAGATGAGGATGAAGACGAGGACGAGGACGAGGACCATATGGATGAGGTATGTCAAGTACCACCTTTTCTCTGCTGCTCGTAAACTCACACGTCCAGGACGATGACGAGGAGGAGGAGGATGAGCTTGAAGAGATTGATCCATCTGCGATTCGATCCCGGCGCACCCGCGGTGTCAAGGTCGATTACACCTCCAAGGAAGCGCTCGAGAGAGCCGGTCTCAAGCCAGAGGGTGAAGAGGAGGATGATGATGCTATGGCGTGAAGGCCTGGCGTCTGGCATATCTCATCCCCCTCGCATGCAGTCAAGATGTGCAAAACATGAGAAACAACCTCGAAGTTGTACCTTTCTTCGTACCTTGTTTCAGTGAGGTTCTGTGACGTAAACACTGAATAGAAGGATATCCGCAATCGGGGTTATCTTGTCGCTTGTGGTTCGACGCTGTGCAGTGCCATGTTCTCTTTGTGGTGTCCACGTTGTTCCCGTCCATCGTACGTTATGCGACAGGGGCTGCTTTGATCAACCATCGCTGTGCAGATTGCTACGAGAACAGCCGACTCGATCAATCTTGGAATCGAATACGGACGAGTGCCATACAATGTGAAGCTTCCCCGCGAGCCTCGTAAAATCATGAGGACCTTGGATCGATCGGTAGTATGTACTATTAGAATGACAAAACTGACTTCTTCGCCTAGTGCCAATGACGGATCACATTTTACATAAATGGGTTTTCTATCTACATAGCAACCACTCGGACTAGCATCAATTCAGTCGACTCTTAAGTCATTCAGGCACGCCAAACAGAGTTGACATCAGAACCAGTTCATCATATATTTGCACCAACTACACCGAACACATCACCAAGAGTCACAGAATACTACTAGTGAGGGGACCCATCACAGATCAGCCATCCAAACAAGCATGCATACGTCCAAGCGCTCACCAGAGCACGCACTGCATCAATCATTTCATCAGACCCTGACGGGGAGAAACGAATGAACAGGCGAGACTGGGAGAACAGCATCGGGTATATGATCGCTTGATGGGACCATCCGGAATAGGGAAAAAAAGGGGGGAGTGACACGAAGGCGGTGATCCGAAGGTGATGCACGTCTACGACGAGCCGAGTCCCGAATGTCAATAGGAAAAGGGTAAGAAAAACCAATAGGACACGTAGAGTAGTAAATAGATAGGAACAACTGACGAATATGATTGTGAGGTGCATAGTCCATGCGTTCGATGGAGGAGGAAAGAAGGCCTGGAACCTAGAGACATAAACAGCAGAGCCTGCGTCGTGGCTCATCTTTTGATTTTCCGAGCGCGATAGTATCTCAAGGGTGCGCTCAGGACCATGAGAATCAGAAGACACTGACCCCATCCCATGTGAGAGCGCTCGAGAGATCCATGTCTGTGTCGATAGCGACGTCCTGCGCCTTCGGAAGCATCTCTAACAGCTTTTCCATCTCCATCTCTGCACGAACTTGTTCCGTCCAGTCGCCAGTGCTGATACCACTCATACCAATGTCTAGGTCGAGTCCGGGGGTATTGGTCTTCAGCACCTCCTCGCTGAATGCATCTTCTGACGAAGAGCAAGAGCCTGGAAGAGTGCTAGAGCCAAGCGGCGGCGACGCGAGGATTTCCGCGAACAGACGCGTGATGGCAGCATCTGATGCTGCTTCGTCTTCGGGCTAAAAGCGGAGTCAGTAAGGCTACGAAAAGCTGAAGGATAAGACACCAACCTCGGTCGCATCACTGGCCAACACCTTGGTGTGCTCGCTGGTCTCGTTACCACTTGGACACCGCCCACCCGCTGCAGGGACACTGCCGAATAGTCGACAGTGTTCACCACCCGTGCTAGGTGGCGAGTGGGGGAGTTAGTGGCTGGAGAGAAGTCGAGCGACTCCGAAGGCAAGGCAGGTGATGCCTCATTCGGTGAGAGGGGACTGTGTGGGACTTCGAACGAATCACCGCTTGCGAACAAAAGCGGGCTGTCAACAAGGGTGGAATTTGAAGAAGTTGGGGAGAGTGGTAAGGAGACGGTCAATGAAGAGGCTGGATCTAGTGATGAGAGGGCCGCAGCGTCGGAAGATTCCGAGTTTGATGCCGACTGCGAGGATGATTGAGGGGTTGGGAGAACAACTGGAGTGGCGTCAGGCACGGGCACAGTTGACGTGACCGTAGGATTACCCTGGGCTGCCAAAGCTCGAACGACGGCCTCGTAACCTTTTTCAAGTGTCCGTATTCGTTCACGTAGTTCCTGGTTTTCGCGTTCTCGCTGGTCTTCCTCGCGTTTGCGAAGCTGCTCTTGCTCACGTTCGATGGCAGCAACGTCTGGTTCGGAAACGGCGGATATGGATGGGGATGGGCTGACGTGAATGCCAGCACGGAGCCGCCTGTTCTCCTCTTCCAGTTCGGCGACTCTGCGTTCGAGGTAAGTGAACTGGGCCTTGCGGCGGTCGCGGGAGTTCTGGGCGGCTATTCTGTTGCGGTGTGCACGGGCCTCTTTGCGCTCCTCGGGTGTGATGGAGGAGCGAGGGCGTTTGCGAGGAGGGTCATCGGCGGGGCAAGGGCTGGAATGGTCGGTGGAAGAGGAGGGAGAAGCGGGACGCTTGAGGGAGGAGGAGGGGAGGGAGAGGGACGACGGGTCTACGAAAGTGCAGTGTTGTGTCATGGCGGAAGGACAGACGGGTCGTTAGAAGGGAATACGAATAAAGATACTCAAAGGAGACTGCGCATATCCTGGCCGACGTGGCTGCTGGAGAAAGCTGCAAAAAAGACACGTTGACAACACGTAGCACTTTATACACAATACACGCGCAAACACGACCAAACTATCGCCACGTGCTTGCCGTGACTCGTGCTGCAAGTCGGACGCTCAGTATCTTTAGCGATATTCCTCGCGCCGTGTAACTTCCTTTTAGATTTGAGATCTTGAGATGGCGGTCTTGGAGCACGGCTTACAAACACCCCTGTCTCTTCAACTTGAAGCGGAATCAATTCCAGGAGCGATCGTCGATCACCTTGAATTCAACTCCTGACCCCAATCCACCGATCGTCCTGTATAAAATGCTACCTTTGATCTCGTTGCGCGCATCGGCCCCTTTCACTCTCGTGCATGTCCTCCCCTCCAGTTCCTGCCATGCTGCACAACTTCAGGAAGAGACTCCTTCGCCGCCTCACAGATAGCTCTTCTCAGCAGGAACGAGATCCGGTCGTGTCCCGGTCAGAGCAACAGGTAATTAATGCTTACCACTATTCCGTTGCAATACCAAATTGTTCTTTACCTTCCAAGGCAGTAGATATCGACGATTCGGAATGGATGAGCAACCCAGTCATCCGACAACGCTGGGCTATTGCCATGTCAGAGACAGTCTACATTCCAGGCTGCCCTTGTCCTTTCTGCGTCGTACATCCCGTATGCACAATCCCGAGTTTAATTTCCGATTGTAACTTACAAATTTTGCGATTCCGTAGGAAAATGACACCATTACAGAGCCCATGCACGCCACGCCGCGACCCAGTTCACGGGATCATGCTCTCCGCTCGTTGCCTTCGTTTCGCAGCGTCATGGAAATTCTGTATCCACCCTCGTGTCAGGTTGCCCCGTCCCCCTCTCCAGGTCCCCCACCATATTCGCGGAGCAATACCTCCACCCACCCCGTCCCAGGAGCCGAGGCAGAGATATCCTCGGAAACATCCTTAACCATACCTCCCGAGGGAATGTCCCCACTTAGGCTCCCAGACTCCCCATCCCAACATCCTACTGAGGCGCCTTCTCAAGCGATTCCTTCCAGAAGAATGCAGCTGGTCGAACCCAATCTTGACGTGGACGACGATGCCCCTGAGGAACCATTACCTGTTTATTCCCGCTTCGACCAACGTCGACCACGCTTCCCTACAGGGCCCGAAATCTTGGGGCCATACCCTCCTCTATCCGTTCTTCGCCCTCTGTGTGAAGAGCACGCAACCGAATCAATTGCGAGGTAGAGACGGAACGAGATAGGTAAGGATGTATTTATGTCTCATTTATCTTCAGAGGAGTATTGTACTGTAGTATAATCGTTTTATCTGTACCACTTAGTTGCTTAGTCACCGACAAGTGATCCCAGTCGGTTTGCCTCCGCGCCGGATTGAGCACCCACGTCTGTAATGCTTCCTCGTTTGTCCAGAACGAATGCCTTGGCCGCCAATGCTCGCCGCATGGCCACCGTGCATGGACCTTCGGTAAAGCACAAAAAGTGGGCTTACAATTTTACTCGTAAGGTGTCGGTTCACAATATCTCATCCACAGTAGTCCCACAGGTGTCTTTGTTGTCCTGCTGGTCTTCTTAGTGTGTCTGACACCTCACCAGCGGTCGTCATGTTGAACATGGGTGGACCATCCACGGTACGCGGCCAAAAGTTTCGTCTAGTTGTCCTGTTCATCCCTTTGCGTGGCTTCTCAGGTACCAGAGACCCATGACTTTCTGAAGAACCTGTTCATGGATGGGGACCTTATCCCATTACCATTTCAGCGCTTTCTTGCGCCTATCATTGCTAAACGACGGACGCCCCAGATCGAAAAGCAGTATGCCGAAATAGGTGGAGGGTCGCCCATCCTACGCTATACCGAGTATCAGGGTGCCGGAATGTGCACATTACTCGACGAGCTTCATCCAGAGACCGCTCCGCACAAGGCTTACGTCGCCTTCCGCTATGCGAACCCACTCACCCAAGAGACGGCCCGGCAGATGAAAGCCGACGGTGTGAAGCGTGCGATAGCGTTCACACAGTATCCCCAATATAGCTGTAGCACGACGGGCAGCAGCCTGAACGAACTCTTTAGACGAGGAAGGGCGGGTGAGATGGGCGATATCGAATGGAGTGTAATTGACCGTTGGGGTACTCATCCTGGTTTCATCGAGGTGAGTACTATTGGAAATGCGCCGTCTTTCAGTGATTTATATTATCCAGGCTGTAGCGCAGAACATCGAGACCGCGCTTCAAAAATTTCAGCCATCCGATCGCTCAGAAGTGGTGCTACTATTCTCTGCACACTCACTACCCATGTCAGTGGTCAACCGTGGGGACCCATACATTCTCGAAGTGGCAGCGTCTGTGAATGCCGTCATGGACCGACTAAGGCATTCGAATCCTTACCGCTTAGTGTGGCAATCGCAAGTTGGACCTTCTGCGTGGATGGGTATGCAAACTGGCGAAGCTGTCAAGGGACTCGCGCGTCTCGGAAAGAAGCACGTCATTCTCGTTCCCATCGCTTTCACGACAGACCATATCGAGACACTGTACGAACTCGAACTAGAGTACATGAAAGAGGGTAGAGAGGTGAACGCAATTCGCTTCCCTCAACTCTCGCACATCGCTGATACGCTCACCTTATTCTATGATACGTATTACAGCTCGGGATGGAGATGCAACGCGCAGAGTCATTGAACGAGTCACCAGTATTTATCCGCGCACTCGCTGACATCGCAGCGCAACATCTTCGCGACTATTCTACTGGAAAGAGTGGGCCAACAAGCGTGCAAGTGGGTCTCCGTTGCCCCGGCTGTAAGAACGCGACGTGTGGTCAGCAAAAACACTGGTTTGCTCGTGCGGGTCAGTCGTGATGTACTGAGAGTGCAATTAGACAAGTGCGAAGTTTCGCATTCTAGCAGTTTGATGCGCATTCTCTCGAAAGAAAGTCGATCCAATCGCCATCACCTGTACCACTGCCCCTATAATGATCACAATTAGTCAGCCTCTCGTTGATGTAGAGTACCACTGCCCCTATAATGATCACAATTAGTCAGCCTCTCGTTGATGTAGAAAAAGACGCGATCGCATCGGAAGTGAGGTGATCCCAGCACTACAATGTCGCCTGCTACGGTTGTTTCGGCCCCAGGAAAAGTTCTGATTGCGGGGGGATACCTCGTACTCGACCAAAAGTTTACAGGTTTGGTGATCTCAGCTTCATCTAGATTTTATGCCGTTATCCAAGAATGCCAGCAGCCTGGCCAGGCAGGCCAGATCATCGTCCGATCACCTCAGTTCACAAAAGCTAGATGGACGTATTCTGTGACAATTCACGATGACGGGACGGTGGATGTCAACGAAGCGTCGGAAAGGTGTGTTTGCATCCGTGCATAAGTGCATCGAAATGACCTTTATCGACAGCAAGAACAAATTCGTATATTACGCAGTGAAATATACCTTGAAATTGGCCTCGGAGCGTTTGTCGCCCGTGGAGTCGTTGCGGAACTCGTTGCAACAAGGTCTTGATATCGCTGCCGTGGGTGACAACGATTTCTACTCACAGCAAGTCAAAGTTGAGATTTCCAACACTTTGGCGCTTGTCTACTGATGCCCCTTTCGTCAGCTCCGAGAATTGAATTTGCCCCTTGCTGTTGGGTCTTTGGCTAGCATCACTCCATTCTGTTCCCAAGACGTCCCGTTGGATACCGTTCACAAGACAGGGATGGGATCATCCGCAGCATTGATCACTTCCATCGTCTCCGCACTTCTCCTTAAGCTCGGTGTGATCACCAGACAAGAATTTATGCGGTCCGACAGCGACGCGCGCAAGCTAGCGCATAATACCGCTCAGTTCGTGCATTGCTTTGCACAGGGAAAGGTGGGAAGCGGCTTCGACGTATCTGCCGCGGTGTTTGGAAGTCAGTTGTACACGCGATTCAGCCCCGCCGTGTTGGACGATCTGATGAAGAAATGCGATGTGAGTTCATTGAACGTGCATGGCAACGCTGATCGTGATGTGACACCGCCGCCGGTCGTTCTCAGGCGACGTCTGGCCCCTTGTCGTTATCGTCGGCGCTCAGTCCCGGCAAACATTGGGATTATCAGATCGTCCCGATCCAGCTCCCACCGCTCGTCCGGCTCGTCTTAGCGGACGTGTCTGCGGGGAGTAATACCCCGTCCCTCGTAAGCAAGGTTTTGAAGTGGCGCCGAGAGAAGGCCGACGAAGGTACGACCCCGCTTTCATTCTACGTGGGGTCGCTGACGTCCGAGTCTCTCAGCCGACACGCTGTGGGCCTCGATCGATGCCTCGAATCAATCGCTCGCAAGGCATCTTCGATCCCTGTCTGATTTACATCAACAACAGCCGGCGGTGTACGCGTCCGCGGTGAAGCGGATGTCTTCGACCCCATCATCGGAGGTAAGGCGCCCCCCTTCACGCCGTACCCGATCCCTGATTCGAGAACCGGCGTTCTCTGTGATCTAGTGGCTCGGCGGTGCAGGATCAGAAGAGTCCGCCATCGTCCAGACGTTTTTGGACCTCCGAAAAGCGGGCGAGGTGAGTGGGCGTACGGTCGTCTGATTGCGCCCATTGATTGCCCACGCAGAACACCCGCGTCCTCATGCGGCAAATGGGCAAAGCAGCGGGCGAAGACGTGCACATCGAACCGGACGAGCAGACCGCACTATTGGATGCGTGCGTCGCACAGAAAGGGGTCGTTTGTGGTGGCGTTCCCGGTGGTGAGTGATCCTCCATGATTCGATCACGCTCTGTTCCTCACCAAACACAGCGGGCGGGTACGACGCGATCTGGATCCTCTTACTCGAGCCAGACGATGGCACCTCGGAATCCCTGAACGCGGTCGAAAAGGTTTGGCAGGGATTCCCAAAGGTGGCGCCCCTACTCGCAACCGAGTCCAAAGACAGAGGGGCGAAAGTAGAGGACCTCGACCGGGTCATTGGTTTGCGCGTTATCTCACAGCTGCGCAGATGATCGCCTCTCCCTAGCTACCTAGTGAGATCTAGAGAATTCATGTCCGTGTATTAGATAAATCAATGTACAACTCCGAGTGATGTCATGCGCATATCCTGGCTTCGCCCTCGGGCGTCCATGCCTTGCCCAACGCGAGAAATAGAGACACGACCATGACCAAAATCCCGAAAACGAGACAGACGACTGCGGGAAGCTTCGTCCGTGAGTAGAGCGGCACACGACGATCGGAGAGCTTGAGGTAGCATGCGGCGGGAAAGATGAAAGCGAGGGCCGTCGCCGAAACGCCACCCGTAATCTCGAGCGTGACACCCAAGTCGCAGGTGATGAGGGAAACTAGGCAAGGTGTCAATGTGAGTTTTTGGCAGGTATAGCGAGGAGTTACATACGGAGCATTGATGCGCAGAGGATGGTACTAGTGAAGAACAGGTGACGTTGAGGGCTGAAGGTTTCATGGGAGAAAAAGTATTGCTCAATGACCTGCGCATTGATCAGGACATTAAAGCCGCATCGGTCGGGAAACTTCATACCTCTCTGCAGACAAATAATTCTAGAGGGAGAGTAGTAAACATGTTCAATCCAAAACAAAACCGGGCAACGTTGATCAGGGTATCAGTCTGGGTCTCATTAGTATCTTGCGCACGTCTCTGAGGATGATACTTACAGGTGAGAAATTGTTTAAGACGTTGCCCCGTGTTCTGTCGGTAAATACCCAAAAGGCGGAGATGGCCAGGATACAGCACGCAACAAGAGAAATTGCGGTCGATATGTGGGTGACACGGGTGAAGCGGTCAAGTGTTGGTGTGCGCAAGCTGCCATAAATGAGAAGCGAGTTATGGTGACAAACGAATGCGAAGCTAATGACACCGATCGCTTGGAATACACCCGGGCCAACAATAGTAAACCGTTTTGAGGGATCTCCTTTTAGTTCAGGATCGGCGTGTGGGCCTTCGACCAGAACCGACGCGACGATTATCAACATGCCGAGAAGCGCCAGACCAGATGCACGAGAGAGCTTATGAATATCACGATGGAGGGAGAGCGGATAGGATACACATATAGTGCAGAGTGCTATGATAAATTGCCGGTTGGTGAATAAGGATAGGACGGGTATCATTTGGAGTGTTGGGAATAGCGAGCGAATGACGTGAGGTATTGTGTCCCCTGTCGACAGTCGTTGGAAGTCGCGAAGAAGGATGAGGGAGAGACTGACCGATGATGATACCGAATGCACACATACCTTGACCATTTCATTAGATATTTAATACTGGTACAAGGGAAGAACCTACCACCAAATGCGAAGGCAAATTGAAAGAGTGAAACAGCAGCACGACCGCTAGCGCCAAAGCAAGTGTTCATGATTTCAATATAAGAGTTTCTACCGCTGAGCTTGGCATTTATCACGACAAGACGGATGGTCCAATCCGTGACACCGCAGAGCACAACCAGTAGGACTATCCCAAGAAAGAAACCGGCCTGACTTATAGCATACGGTAGACCTACGCTCTGCGTAAGTAGAGCGCTGGGATACCCTGTCAGTGAGAGTCCACACACCAATGATACCTGTCTGCCTGTCAGACCATGACAACAGGTACGAGGGAAAGCTTACCGGCCCCAAGGATTGAGTTGGCCATGTTTGCGACAGAATCAAACATACCACCACCAGCATGCTGCTTCGCGGCTACCTGGTCGAGGTCTAGCTCTGTTGAAGAGCCCTGATTTCCGCCCTCGTACATAGGTATGGTCGTCTCG
The DNA here is from genome assembly GCA_038094295.1 of Tylopilus aff. beelii. Lineage (NCBI taxonomy): Eukaryota > Fungi > Basidiomycota > Agaricomycetes > Boletales > Boletaceae > Tylopilus > Tylopilus aff. beelii. The sequence goes on along the minus strand of JBBPTU010000953.1, from coordinate 1,271 downwards.
GGGGTCCTGCCAGCTGAAGATTCCAAGAGACCCACAAGCAATGGCAGTCTTCGGCCTCGCCGCCCCGACCCCGTGTTTTTTTGTTGTTGGCGGCCAATTTCGGCGAGGTTCGTGTCATCGAAGTCGTCCGAATCGAGTTCATATTCTATACTGGAGTTGTCGAAACCAGCCAAAAAAAAGTTCGTTGAGTACATACCTGCTTCTCGACTCTGCAAGGTGGACCTCAGCGGCGGACCGATGACTTGGACCTCTTCTCGAAATCTGACGGTGTGTTCTCCGCGACGAGGAGTGGCGGAACGAATACTGGTAGTACTTGAAGAATCATCATCGTCTTGTGCTGTGAAGAGCAGGTGTGGGCGGTCATCCAGGTCTCCTCCAGTGAGATCCTCATGTGACCCAGTGAGCAACGGTTGGCTAGCTTCTCCATTTCCGATCGCATTTCCTCTTTGTCTTGAACTTTGCGAGAACATTGCTAGCAGCAGCCCATGGAATTTGGTACACGTTTCGCAGCACCGCCGCGGTATACGGTCCAGTCCACCACGTGACCAGCTTGAGAACACGTCTTCGATCTGTGATGTATCGATCAAGCGCCTCATCTGTCTCTGTAGCTAAGGCCTCGTATCCCTGTCCATCGTTACCGCCTTGAACATCATCACCACAAGCCTTCCATTTCCAACGAGGATTCCGGCGGACAGTTTCTCTTGCACCCTGATGGCTTGTCAAAAATGGTTTCGTCGATGAACCATTCCAAGATGATCTCATACCATGCGGATGCATGGCCAATGACCCACGTTGCGCATCATATTAAAAACGATTCCACTCTATGCAACATAGTTGTTCCCATAGATAAGTCTTCATGCATTTTTTATCTTACTCCTGATAGTATGATCGCTGGTGCCAAATGCAAGAGCATGCTTGCCCCAGCTGAAATACCCTGTAAAGATTCAACTCGGTGGAGAAAACGTCCGAGTCCATGTCCTAGTGATGACTGGTGCTCAGTAATGGATACCTTGACGCACAGTTTTAAGGCGCTAGCGCTGGGAGCTACTACTCGCACGAGAACCTAGCATACGCTCAAGTTCGCATAGTCGAGACCTGCATGATTCGCCGGACTGCACAATCCGAAATCGACAATGTCCCATGAGGTTACAATAGCAACGGCGAACAATTTACGTGTCTCGAAATATGTCCGTCCACCTACGTAGCAATGCGATTTTGCTGTTCGCCGTCGCCGATTGTGACGTACAACCACAAACCTCTGAGAGTACAGC
>JBBPTU010000952.1:0-16052 GCA_038094295.1 Tylopilus aff. beelii | reverse complement strand
CAGATGCTTTTCTAGCATCTTGTATAGTGGAAGCGTCTGGCAAATTGTTGGAACACTTTTCTTCTGGAGCGAGAGTGTCGAAGTATAGAATAACTAGATAGATGACTCAGATAAGCAAAGAATAAACGCAAAATATGATTAATTATGACATGTATAATCTATCATAAGTGTAAGTATTGGTACCATAGTGTACCATAATCCAATATGGAGGGAATATGGGGCAGCCATATGATATTCGAAATATTCAATAATATTCAAAATTTATTTCCCTGTATTCAATAATGTGGTCAGCACTGGTCTGTATTGTTCGACGATCTGGGGTCTTGGGAGGACGGGTTCGAAAACTCGACGCCTCTCATAGCTGTCCGGCACAACCGATCGTGCGTGGTGGTTGACCTCCGTACTCGCCGTTTATACGAACTGCCAGCTCCCAGAGATTCTGCAGTGCGTGGTGGTCTTTCTTTCGTCATGTGGGTGCTAATCTTACCCTCTCAGAGTGGGTTACAGACGCTGCTGATCCCAGCTCAATCTACGGGTCCAACCACCGATTTTGTGACAACTAGAACCCATGTCATCGTCATTCACACATATACTCGAAGTCCTTCTTCGGAAGTGCCTGTGATCATCCAGGCATTCGCTGTGCCTGACTCGGTAGCATGCGATGGCAATGAGGTCGGCAGACTTTGCTTGACCCACCAAGTAGCCATTCGCGCTATACCCCATTGCTCATTCGGTCTTCTCCGTAACACCATAACCGATCCTACTACTGGGTCGGTCAACATCAGACTCCTCCACATCGGCCCCACCCATATCGACACCGAACGAAAGCATATGTCATGTCTCGACCTCACTTTGCCTAAACCGGCGTCCAACACCGACGTCTTGCCCATTTCCGTTCGCTCACAGACCCTGTACCAATCCAGGTGGACTTCTGAACGGTTTACTGTTTCCGACGGTGGGTATGCTCGGGGGCTACTCGTTACGGGGCACGGTCCCTTTTTTATGTTCCAAGGGAACATGCGTAAATTTTCCATTGATGCCACTGGTGGGGAATGCACTGTAGCAGTCAGTAACTCTTCACCCTTTGAGTTTCCCGAAGACATGGTTGGATTTGGATTCGACGGCGCGACAGGACGGCTCTACTATTCCGTGGTCCAAGAGGATCCGAATGAGTGTGAGGTTGTCACAATCGACCTTGCTTAACCTGCCTTTCATGTATCTCACTGGTCGCATCGTCTTTCTTTTCTGACTGCACCCATTCCTGTATTCCCAACTTGAGCTGGCTCATATGCATATACCAGGCTCTACGAAGAAGTTCCGTGCACCAAAACCATTAGTGTTTTTAGAGTCTGCTTATTGTAGGCTCCAAGTAGAACGGCTCGCGATTTCAATTGTAGAATGTTTGATTATTAGCAGAGGCGTCGTGTTAGCAGGTTTTCCGAGCGTCAAGGCGTAAGATACTTTTAATCATATAGTGCAATCATGACATTTCTATATCTTCGTTCTCGTCGTCATCACTAACCTCTTCCCAACCCTCATCGTTTCCACCTTCTACAGCGGACGGCTGGATACCGAGCGAAACCAAACTCCCGATAAGCTCTTTGACGTGCTCCAGCAACGGCATGTCTGGATGCCCTTGGGAAGCATGCAACTACGAAGATTTGCGACACCTCAGTCTTACAATAGCCAAGAGCAAGAAGAAAGGTGGCAAAGCTACCCACCGTCTGACAGGTTTCCAAACAATCTCGAGAATCTCTCGCCATGTCCTGCCATTCCATATCCTGCACGTCCTCGCCGAGTTCTGCCGTCGCTGCGACGTCACCCTCTTTCCTGCGCTCAGCCAGTAGCCACCAGGTCCAACCCATGAGGTACCATCCCTCGATATTGGCATCGTCGGTGGCGAGCACACCCTCAAGGAGGGACAAGGCGTCTGGATACGCGCCGCATTCGACAAGTAGCTTGGCGCGCGCGATGCGCGTCTGGATGGGCAGCGCATCGAGCAGAAGGAGGGCGTGCGAGCGTGGGTCGGAAGCAGGCATATCATCTTGTATGGGAGGAGGCGGGAACGTCCGGAGGGCGGACAGTGCTTCTTCTGGTTTTTCCTGAGAGAGACGGACGCTCGCAAGGGTCTGGAGGGTTTCTAAATTTTGGGGGTCAATCTGGAGGGCTTTGGAGAGGAGGGCATCGCATGTGGTTGAGGCAGCTGGGTCGACGCTGTCGAGCAGAAGAGGGACGAACAATGGATGAACGACGGAAGGGTGAGCAAGCGACGGAGACACTTACCATAAATCGTACTCTGGATCCATCCAAATTTCTATCATGCCGAGATACGCGCGGACGATGTTACCCTTGACCTCGGCGTCATCTTCCTCAGATGCATTCGGTGTCGAGAGGGATTTTCCTTTGAACTGGGTCTGGAGCAGATCGATCGCGGATTGGTAGTATACCAGGGCGGCATACGGGTCATCCTCCACGAGTTGCGCAAGATACAAGTATGCAGATGGTGGTGGGGGTGACGGAGCCTCTGGATGTGGGGGCACAAGGGTAAGAAAAATCTAATGCATCTCAGTAGATCTTGGTGGTGTGGTTCAATAGCGACGTACGTCCTTTGCGCCGTCGACGTCTCCGATCTCCAGGAGAATAACAGCAAGTATTTCCTTAGCTTGATTTTTCTCTGTGGACGTGGCATCCTCCCTCGAGAGTACGCGTTCAGTAAATTTGCGCGCGAGAGGGTAGTCGCACTGGATGATGAGGTCTTGCGCTTTCGAGAGGAGCGACGAGCTGGGCGGGGATGATGGGGTCGTTACGGAGGCCGATGCTGTGCGGACCTTTCTGTGCTTCGTCCTAGAGCGAACCATGGCTCGATCAGACCAGACGGTTGTTTGGTTCCGAAGCTGTTGGTAAACTCGGGAAGTGCTGCCTGGCGGCGGCGCAGACCTTGCTTGACGGTGTCAAACAAAAAGTTGATTCACCGCCTATGTAGTACTGCTAAACACGAGTTTATGGCTATGATAATCATTATAACAGATAGTATTAGCATTGAGCATTGGATCACTTTATTGAATGCTGTAGTATCTATTGCAATAACGCTGGTTCTTCAATCATAGTAGTGTCTCGTACCAATATAACTCTACCTATACCTGTTCATAACCATCACAACATCGACAGCATTACTGTCATGTCCTCGTCAATGGTCAGGCTCGCAACTGAGTGGTAGTGGCGGGAAACAAACAGTGGCGTTCAAGTTGGCAGGCGAGTGGTTAGGCTTGAGACCGTGACAACGAGATGATGACTAGAGACGAATGGCCGAGCTCGATGGCGATGGCATGCGAGCAATCAGACCGGAAATGATGGACATGGGATGTGAGCGGTCGGGCTCAAGACGACGTACTGTTGACGAGATGCGAGCGACTGCACTCGAAACGGCGTAGTGGTGATGGCACGCAAGAGCATGATCGGGCTCGAGACAATTCGAATGTGGTGACTGAGTAGTCAGGTTCAAGATGATCTCTCAGCGGTTGCACATGAAATAGCATGGTGGTGGTGGTGGGGAATGAGCATTAGGGCTCGAAATGGCGGGTGATGATTGGAGATGAGCAGTTGCGCTTGGAACGAGGTGATAGTGGCGAGGAACAAATATTTGGGCTCTAGATAGTGTAATTGCGACAGGGAACGAGCGGTCTGGCTTGATATGGCATGATGGTTATGGGGAACAAGTGCTCAGACTCTAGATGCCGTGGTGGTGACAAGGAATGAGGCGTCAAGCCCGAGATGACGTGGCGACAACGAAATACGAGAAGTTGCTCCCGAGACAGCGTGGTGGTGATTAAGGATAAGCAGTTGCAGTGATCAAGCTGGGGTATCTTCCGGTGTGCATTCTGGTAGAGCTTAGTCGCAGAGTCAGTGATGGCCTATTCAAAAAAGTGGCACAGACTTAAACTACTGGCAGAGTATGATGGGATTGACAAGCTAAATGAAGGAAATGGGGTCGGCACGGACGTGTCGTCGTCGCTGATGACGTGGTGGTGGGATCGGCGCGGTAATGGGGTCAGCGCAGACGCGTCGTCGTCGTCGTCGACGCACTGGTGATGGTGGTAGCGGGCTACCACTGTTACTTCCACGTCGTGATCGACGATGCGGTGATAGGATCTGCGTGGGAGCGTCGTTGCCGTCGACAGCGCACTGATGGGGTCGGCGCGGACGCACCGTCGTCACTGATGATGCAGTGGAGGTGGCAGCGGGGTCGTCGGCGTCGGTGTCGGCACAAGTGATGTGGTCTACGTAAACGCATCGTCGTGTCGCTATTCGAGGGGATGAAGGGCGGGTGGGCCATGGCGGATCACGTTGGTGGCGGGCGGCTGCGTGCTCATATCAACGCCGTTTGAGTTGCTGGGGAGAGGGGGGCGCTGAGGCCTGAGGGTGAGCGGTCGGTGTAGAGGTTGCGTACGGGTACGGGATACGGTTTTGTCACCACAAAAGTGTACCCGTACATACCTGTACTATTGCCTAAATCTGTACGTGGCGCTTTCATGTATGATGGAAGCGGATAGGCCGTAGCGAACTGCCGAAGTCGTTTGTTAGAAAGGTGACGGCTTCGCACAACAACGGCAAAATCCGGTAAGACAGGGGCTACATTTCCCACGATATATGAGGGTGCCAGAAACCTTGTCAAGCGAGGTGACAACAACCCGGCCCGCGGCCCGAAGATGCCGCTACCCGTTCAACACCCGCGAGTCCGCACGACATAAGTTCGAATGACTCAAGTGGACATCCAGTGACGATAGAAATGATATGGAAATGAAGTGCTATTATGTTGACAACTGTAGGATTGCCGTAGGATATGGCTGCGGAACTTGAAAAAGATCGCAGAACACGTCCCACTGTTCAAGTTCAAGTTGCTGTTCGATCGGCGTATAACGGTAAGTTGTAAGGGTGCTGTTTCATCAACCATACTTCAATGCATCATGTTTCAACAGAGCATCTTACTAAGTGACACAGGATTCGGACTTGTCCCGCCAGAAGTGCGGCGCAAGGTACCCGCCGGCGGTCTTTATAAAAGGGGGTCGCGGCAAAAGAAGAGGCTCCGTCCCACCCCTGGCATCTCTTACTATGCAGTCTATGTGGAACGCTCTTGGTATTCCATCATCAAAGATTCCTCTCGACGGGGCTACATTCGTGTCGCATGTCGTTCCTCCGGTGGTCTGCTACTTCGTGCTAGCGATATTGGCTGTCACACCTCATACGCAAGCTGTCCGAGCCGCCTTGTGGCCTCTCACGGCGACATTGGTTCTGCGCGCCACGCTCTCCGTAGACATGTCTCATAGCAGGTCTGAGTATACCCTCCTCGACACTATCTTCTTGGTATGTATCTCAACACTATCGCCTTTGAGTAATCACTTATATGATCATCTTCTAGTTCTTGATGTGTATAGTGGCTACCCGCAGCCTTGGCTGGACATTGGCCAAAAATCCGCTTGTCCGACATCTCCGTCCTAAGAATACTCCTCCATCAATAATCATGGATGCACTCGATCTGGCCTTCGCTTTTCGTGGCCACGGCTGGGAGTGGTCAGGGCGGTTATACGTTCCACGCGAAACACGTCCAGCCAATCGCACGGCATTCACCTTCCACACATTCCTTTCTGTGATCGCCCATGCCTTGGTATGTGGTGTCTTCCATCGCGCGGTCCTCTCGCTGGTCCCAGGAGTTTCCACTACCACCCAAGGATCGACTTTGTTTGACGAAACCCTTCCTTACCCGGTGCAATACCTCCGGGCGAGCATCACAACGACCCTTACCGCCATCGCGATCTATGCAGGCATACGGCTGGTTTACGATTCCTGTACAATAGCTGGCGTCGTCCTCCTAGGACAAGATCCTGCTCAATGGCCTCCCGCATTCGATGCCCCGTGGCGCGCCACGTCACTAAGTGACTTTTGGGGTCGCAGATGGCACCAGTTCTGGCGGCATATATTCATCCTCACAGGCGGTTATCCCCTCTCCTTACTTCTGGGCCGTACCGGCATCGTAATTGGGGCGTTCCTTGCTTCCGCGCTGTGGCATCACATCAGTCTACTCGCCCTAGACAGTCAGGCGGAGCCGTGGTGGATGTTTGTTGGGTTTGGGATGATGGGCGTCGGTGTCCTCGCCGAGCGGGCATTTCACTACTTGACAGGGCGGCGGGTGGGTGGGATGGTAGGTTGGGTCTGGACGATGGGGTGGCTTATCGCGTGGGGTAATGTGATATTCGAAGGGTTTGCTAGAGCACCGATGCATGACCAATCGAGCTTGATCGATGGCATGCCGCAGGTACGTATATGGGTTGAGCATTTGGTGGTGAGGCTTGACAACTGGTTACATACAATCTGACGAGGGATAGTCCTCTGTACTAGTAATTTTGGGTCCGTGGCCACGGAAGCCTACGATGAAAGATAGGGATAAACGAGGTCACTACATAGTACGACGTCAGTATTTGAATTTCTACAGAATTGGTTCAAAAACGGTTCTCTGCCGTGACGCGATTCGTTGATGCCAATGAACCCCATCTCACCGTTTTCTTGTTAGCCAGCTCGATCAATGCGGACTCAAAAGGTTGTGCTCGTCAGCACTTAGAAGCTGCGCGGGACGCTGACTCAAATATCAACGAGCGGCGACAGATAATGATCGTAACTTACTGTCACAAAACAGACGCCAAGAGGAATGTTTAAAGAATGCTAGTCACGATAAATACCCTCGGTATTATTCCGAGCGATTATTCTGGGTAACGTGAAGACAATTCAAAGGTGACATCGGCATCTGGGGGTGGCATGCTCAATGGACAGCCATCATGGAACGAAAACTGGTGTGACCACCGGGCAGATCTGCAGATTGACAGTATCAAGGTTGTTTCAAGTTTCGCCGCGAGTCACTGAGGTAGATTCCTCAGTGTTACATATCCCTGAACTAATGAACCCACTGCAAAGTGTGACACTAACCCCCAGCCGCTCTAGGCTGTCAGAACACCACTTGGTGTCTCGACACATTCCAGCTCATCATCCGGCATTATGTCCATGAATATCATTGACGACGAAGCAGCCGAACCATGACCAGACGACAAACCAAACCCGGTGTCGATCCCCTCCCCACATTCACCATGAATCTTGCGTGCATACAACTCCCGGATGCCCATGATGAATCGAGGGGTTAGAGTATACATGGGCACGTATTCGAGGACGAGGAGCGGGTCCGACCGCCATCCCTCCATTGGAATCTTCCTAAAGGCAACTAACAAATACATGATGTTAAAAAGGCAGATTCTGTACCGGGATTGTTGTAAGCTCCACGGCCAATTGGGTTGTTTACAAGCCCCAACAATAGAGAAAAGAGATGAGGACGTACGTAATGTAATAGAGGATCCCGTGCCTAACGAGTAAGTTCATGTACTCATTGAGTTGCCATCTTGATGTTGCGCGGTACATCTGAAATGATTGCTGCACGAATTGGACAATCACCAGAATACACATCACCGCACCGTTTGTCAATTGCAAAATGATGGACACCTGTGGCCAGAAGAGTGGGGTGTTTGATCCTACTACGCAAATTGAAAAATCGGGTATTTGGAGGGTGGTCGCTGCATGACGAATAAATGTGGTTGAAATGGACAATTGGTTAATATGATGTACAGTTTTCTCAGCGAGCGTCGCTACATACCAATTCGATCCTTTGGATTACTGTACATGGCAACAGAAAGGATGGTGCAGATAACCTCGAGAGAGAACAATACAAGAAGGCCATAGAGGATCTGTCTCGATCGATTATGCATTGCCCATGTACGAAGGACCATTACAACTACCATGAGATCAACATGCGCTTTCACTTTAAGTGAACCACAGAAAGACTCACAATCGGCAGCACCAATGAAGAGTACAAATAACCATTCATTGATGATAATCATTATTTCACCTAAGGAGTGTAAATATAATAGGTAGAGAAAATTTGCGGGTACTCACAGCTATTCGTAATGGACATTATCAATATTCAGAGCTGAGAAAAAGGTTAACTGGTAGTAGACACCTCTATTAGAACATGTTTCAGCACTTCGACAGTCATTGACATCGGGAACACTACCTTTGCGGGACCCGGGACAAAGCTACTTCCCACTCGGAGGAAATTTAGTCGGATGGACCTCATGTTTGAATTCAGACACACCGAGTGTAGGTATTCTGATATACCATCTTGAATTAGTATGTTTTGTAGCAACCATTGACTCACATGACATTGTAAAGGCCAGCATACCGAACCTAGAACAACACCCGGGGTATCGGAGGTCGTGTAGTGAGTACACAGGGTCATTTGGGCACGCACAAAGATGAATAAGGTCGACACCCAGGTCCAGGGTCTGTTCTGTGATGCCAATCAGAAAATGTGCACTTCGGCTAATGGTTGTACACGAACCCAGATGTGTTCTATCTTTGACTATTACATATGTATAGTTAAGAAATATTCGGCACCATCATACCTCTTGCGAAAATGTAAGAACTGCAATTATAAATTTGAGTGCATCATGCTGAGGTTGGAACAGAACTGATAACACACCATAATCATATCCGACGGCAGTGAGAACGGCAACTGCAGAAGAGTCGATTATAGTTGATTACTGATGAATAATAGTGATCATACGGGCCAAGAAGTCGCGCTGCTGTATGGTTGTCGGTGCGACCTGTAATACAGAAGCCATGATCTTGATAAATGTGCAACAAGCGCCGGCCGATAGGAAGGAGTTTTCAGTTCGTCTCTGACCTACCACAGTAACGTTTATAAGAACCACGGCGCCACTTAACCAGACAGTATTAGCATCTCCGAGGCCTTAGTCCATCACAATCTTAATGGGCATAGCGCTGCGACGTGACAAAATGCAACATCCCGAGCCGGTCGTTACTATGTGTCAGTGTGCTGTAAGATTGCCTCGGTGTCCGACCCAGCGGTGCACAAGCCTGGGATGGCTGATCTCGGCAACCTCAGTTATTGACCTCAAAACCGAATCGGCAAGTTGGACCGATTCTGGAGTTTCAAAACCGACAGGGTCAACTCTACACAACCATGATCAGGTGGCAGCAAGAGTTGTCCACAATATTAATGTTTTAGAAGTTTGTATCGGTGACAGGAATGGACGGGAAGAAATTGGTCCCCGAGTTAACTGTCATACACCTGGGAAGTCCGGGCATCAGACCAACGCGTCGGCCCCCAATATCGGAAAGAACGCACCGCCTACGACGTGACCAAGTCTCCGTTTTCAGCGCTCTGAGGTTCTCAACAAGTTGTTAGAAAGAACATCACCTTCAGCGGCTACTTTCTCCACCCCTTTTCGGGCCAATTTCCTGGCAGGTCTTGAGCTCGTCTGATTAGGTTTGGTCCAGAACGGGATTGTACGATTGGGGATGTATTTTGGGTCAGCGAGTCGCTGTAGAGTCGGTGTTTGAAATGCGTACAGCTACGCTATATAGTGACATCAGGGGGTGCGAACTTCCATACCTGTGAGTCCACAAACCCATTCTTTTTGCGCCTTTCGATGTTCCTCGGAGATGCACCTAGTGTCTGTGCTTACGCTGTCAGTGTTCCTGTACCACGTACAAATATGAACACTGCTGGAATCGTGTGTCATTTTTTCAGCACAGGCTTGGATGCAGCGCGAAGGCCATTGGTCCAACAACTTCCGAGTGCACTCAGCCTTGCAGACTACGTCATAAGGACCGGAGACTCCCTTCTTTCTTTGGAGGATGCCTTGTCGCAACTTCCTTTGGATCAACGCGGGTACTAGCCTAGTCATGCACTATCGCCGGGTGGAATTTAATGACTTTTGGAGGCTGTCTGCTGTCCGTGTATCTCATCTATTGACGGAGTAAAAGGGGAGGGCTTTAATAGTGATGAAAATTTCAGGTTCGGAGGCGCTAGTGCCAGTACAACGATGAGATCATGATGGATCAAGTGATTGTGTCATCACCTACTAGTACACGAGATATCTTCTGTAACCCCGAATCCCCAATCGGTACTTTTGTTCCATCTCAACGCGTGTTCGGCTCCAATTTTCTCTTCCACCATTCAAGATGGCCTCTACGAAATCAGGCCGCGTTCTGTTGGCGTACTCTGGCGGCCTTGGTGCGTATGATCTTGCCATCGTGCTCCGGACCCCTGATCGACAGATCGACAGATACCTCCTGTATTCTCGCATGGCTCGTCGAGCAGGGATATGAAGTATATGCATTCATCGCTGACGTCGGCCAAGAGGAGGCGAGCACGATACCCGCATAAAACGACGCATCTTCACATCTACTTGCAGGATTTTGCTGCTGTCGAGAAAAAAGCTCTCGCATCTGGGGCCAAAAAATTCTTCAAAGAGGTATCTTGATCGCTTCCCTCATGATCTGAGTCGTACTCACAGAATTGATACAAAGGATATGAAGCGCGAGTTCGTCACTGAACTGATCTATCCCGCCGTTCAAGCCAACTGCATCTACGAGGTTCGCGTCCCCCTGCTGGCGCCTGCCTCGATCTGATGCATCGTCTCGACGTAGAACGTGTATTTACTCGGCACTTCGCTCGCTCGACCGGTTATCGCCCGTGGTATGATCGCCGTCGCGGAGAGAGAGGGATGCGAGTATGTACATCCAATGTGCTCAGTCGATCTCTCATTGACCCCTCCCGAAGTTACGTCGCACACGGTTGCACCGGAAAAGGAAACGACCAAGTTCGTTTCGAGCTCGCATTTTATGGTCTCAAGCCAGACATCAAAGTCATCGCTCCATGGCGTCTCCCTGGTATACTTTTACTGCAGCCCGTGTCGTGATCAACACTCACCGCATCGTCAGAGTTTTACAACCGGTTCGCCGGTCGCCAGGCCCTCATCGCCTATGCCAAAGAGAAGCAGATCCAAGTCCAGCAAACCACCGCTCAGCCATGGTCGACAGACGAAAACCTCTTCCACATATCCTACGAAGCCGGCATCCTAGAAGACCCCAACACCACACCGCCCAAGGAAATGTGGAAACTCACGAAATCGATTGAGAACGCCCCCTCAGAGCCTGACCAGATCTCCATCGAATTCAAGGGGGGTCTCCCCGTCGTACTCACTACAGCCGATAAGAAGCTCACGGACGCGGTGGAGGTGTTCCTCGAGCTGAACACGCTTGCGCGGAAACACGGGATCGGCCGGATCGACATCGTCGAGAACCGGTTTATCGGGGTCAAATCTCGTGGATGCTACGAGTCCCCGGGTGCGACCATCCTCCGGGCGGCGCACATGGACATCGAGGGGCTCACGCTCGATCGCAACGTACGCGCGCTGCGCGACCAGTTCATCACGATCGAGCTGGGCAGGATCTTGTATAATGGCCACTTCTTCACGCCCGAACGCGAATTTTTGACAAGTGCGATTCCGGCAAGTCAGAGGACCGTGAACGGGACCGTGCGTTTGAAGTTGCTGAAAGGCAACGTCGTCGTCGAGGGACGATCCTCGGACGAGGTGAGAAGCATTTCCCATCCGACGAGACGGGCATGGATCTGATGCGCGAATAGGGTCTGTACGACGAACGTCAATCGTCCATGGACGAACTTGGCGGATTCGAGCCCACCGATACGACTGGCTTCATTCAGATCGAGAGCATCCGGATTAAGAAGTGAGTATTGTTTCATTACAAGTCTGAATGTACTGAACTCCTGTTTAGATGGGCACAAGCAAACGCGCGCAAGGGTCAGGCAGGCGTCGAAGCCAAAGATGTGTACGGAGCTCGTGACTGAAAACCGTGTATCGAAACGTTGCGTTGATATATCTCGTGTAATATTAAGTGCGAGCAAGGAGAAATGTACCGGATAGGATGATGAGTGAAAACCTGGGACATGAAGATCTGTAGACTGTGAGACATTTGTGGATAACGCGACTAGCTGACGACGGCGTTGCTCTCGGTGAACCACGTTGACTGCGGATGGCTACATTGACGAATGACATCTATAGATCAGCTAGGATGTTCACGTACCGAAAAGTCACATGTTCAAAGCCAACAAATAGGATGAGTTCTTGGCCCGGATGGCACAGGCTCACAGATGTTTACCATCCACTGATGTCCATTGAAAGTCAAGGGGAACGCTGCAGCAACCTCCATCAAGTCGCTCCCGTGCTAGCTGCAAAGCAAGACTGTTAACTTCGAGGGGGTGTGATGTCTTTCTCAACGAGCAAGGTCCAACCTAGAAGAGTTCCAAGTCGATAGAGGGCACTGAGGTCGTAGAATGCACGAGGTTGCCTGCCAACTGTGGTGTTCGTTCAACTAGATGATCCGTGAGTGACTCTTAAGATGAAGCCTGACAGACTGAGAATGAAGACTTACATTGGCATCAGAACACTCTCGCGCAGTCGTCTTTACATTAACTTTCTGATCTTGTGCAAACGTACTACCTGCTCCAGCACGCACAAGGGTAAGGCATAAAGTTGAGCTCTCGGTCGCAGTATCAAGGGAGGGAAATAAATTCCAGTGCGCAATGGTTCAAGCGCCCACGAATCTTCGTTCCTAATTGGGAAGCTACTCAACTCCATCTATCAGCCTGTCGACCAAGTCAACATACAGTGACCCGTGTTCGCCCATGTTTCTCGCGACATACGCTGATTCGTGCGTCCTATGAGCCAGAACGGTCGACTCATCCAAAAGGGGTTCATCATCATTTCCATCCAGGCCTGGCGCTATGCTCGAGCGCTAGAATACTATCCACAAACGCGTCCGCCATCCCATGTGCCCATTGCATGCTTGCGACACGTTTAAAAAGCCTGTCAGATACCCTCTGACCTAGCGCTCCCCTTTGCTTCTCTCCAACCACCCTCTCTCTGCACCCTGCCGAGGCATGTCGAGTAATTCCGCACAGCGAAACGCCAGTGCTCCCATGCCCATGTCGGCTCTCTGCGTATCGAGTGCGTTGGTTCCCACTAGATAAACGCCGTTTGGCTCATCACTATCAGCTATCGACGTCCGTCTTGCCGGGTGTTCCCATAAGACTGTCAGATCCATTAAACTGAAGAAGAACGACTCACTTTGGGATGTTCCAAACCCCACGTATGTTGATGGCATACACCGAATCGAATTTTCTTTACCAGTGTAAGATGATCCATATACCTTCGTGCGTACGCGGCGCCTGACCGCCTCTCTGTAGTGCTCTCGAACCCAGCGACCGTATTTCTGTGTCGGTCAATTGTAGTTGGACATTCATGACGCGAAAGCGAGGAGCCGATATCGTCGTCGACTTTAACCTAAACGAGACAGAGTATATGCGTCGCGAGCAAGACATAAGATGTTGGTTATCTCGTACTTTTCGTATTCCGCCGTAAACCCCTCATTATTATCAATAGCTTATCGAAAGACAGCAAGAAATATCGAGGTCATCATCGCTGGTTATGGGGCCGACGATCATGAATCGGTATGCAGTGTACCAAGTGGTTGTATTCCCCTTCATATATTCTGTCAGCTGCTTCCGTTTACCACTTCGATCATCAATGCTTGTTCACGGTAAGTCGTAGCTGTCGCCTGCGTCCATCACACGTTAAGGTTTGTCTATAGATTCAGGCTTTTGATCATCGGAAACGTGATTACCAACCTCCTCGGCAGTGGACGAAGCTCATTTTGTTCTCCTTGTTCTAGTCGGGTGTTGGTAAATCTTCATTGATTCGCAAAATCTTTGGTGTCAAGGATGTCGTAAGTGTCACGATGCCACACTGTGTAGCCTTGGCTCACGTCTCCGATCAAGCATGTCTCTGGAAACACTCGTGGCGCCGCTAATATTGATGACGAATTCATCTCTTCCACAAATGACCGATTCGTGGTTCATGACAGCCTTGGGTTTGAGGCTGGAGATGAGCGAAACATGAACACAGTAAAAGAGTTCGTCGCCCGCAGAAAGGCCATGCCCCAGCTCAAGGATCAGCTTCACGCGATCTGGTGAGAATGATCAACCATACCGATTACACTCGTTGAAGAAACTATATAGGCTTTGCCTTGAGATTCCCTACTGTGGCGGTCGTTTACTCGAAGATGGCGCGGAGAAGTTCCTACAGCGGAGAAATGAAATTCTAGGAGATAGTAGGTCATTTTCGCCACATTGTGGCGATATAACTTACCAGGTACCATGTAGTTCCCCTTGTCGTAGTGCTCACCAAAGTAGATCTGTTAGATGAACAGCTGAAGATCGACCTCTCTGCAAACCAGACTTCACAAGGCTGGTTGAGTGAACATTGTCTTCGTTCACTCAACAACGCAGCGGGAAATGACATAATGCATGTTGCTGTCTCTGGTCAGTCAGGTTGTGTTCTAGACCCTCGGTGCGCGGGTCTCATGTTAGTTTAGTGGAAGATGATTACTCCGAGACTGTCTCCAACCTCTTCAAGGCCACGAAAGAGACCATGACCAAGAATAATGTCGATGAAGCACCACGAGCCATGGCATCCTTCGCCCAGCGTGTCAGCGTACAAGAGAACATTGAACAATCGATTGTGTATGTGGTGTCTTGTGGTATTTGTTTATTATCACTCATGCTGTTGATATAGCGTTGGGAAGAAGAGTATGACCATTGGAGAGGGGCTAGAGAGAGGGCGAGGCCATGGGCAGACCGCTACTAGCACGCGGCAAGGCTCTACGCTATGCTGACCTACGACAAACACTGAACCTACGACCTACTGCCTGGACTCCAGCCACTACGCCAGGACCCCAGCCACTGCCGACCGACCTGACCGACCTGACCAGACGGATCGCCCCGCTCCACCATGCAAAGCGAATTGTCCAGGTACTAACGACGATGACAGAGTACTGGAGAACACTCCTGAAGAGCTCCGTCTTTCGTGGTTGCATGTTGAAGGAATGTTTGGGAGTCGTCCACAAGGACATCATCACGGTCTGGGGCTTTGACGACCCGGATAAGGTACCCTGTATCATCGTTAGAGACGATCGACTCTAACTTGCCGTAGTGTCTGATGGACGAAGACGTTATCAAGGACTTACTTTCCTCCGATAACCTAGGTCCCTTACCTGATGCACCGGTAGACGCGTAAGTAATATCGACTCCACACCACCCTCTTCATGGTGGTCCATGATGAATATATGGATTTCCAGGGCCTCGTTTGCCTCTTTGCTCACTTCGGCTCTGGAACGAGTACTAAAGCTCTTGGCATCTAGGGACATCTCATTGTCCGTCGTAGCGCCCATTGGTGAATTCACGGTTTCGGCAGCAAAGACTACGTATACGATATACGAAGAGGCGTGAGTAGTAAACTAAAATTCAATCACCGTCTAATGGTTGTCGTTCGTCCCTCTAGGACCAAGGTCGTCAAGTTCCTTGCCGCTTACATCGCGGACCTCATTTGTGTCATGCAAGCCATGCACTTGTTAACCTCCAACGGCACTGCCCGTGTGACCATGGAGACGGTGAAACTCGTTCTTCGGGCCCATGATCAAGCAAAAAAGGTTGTACACTGGAAGGTGGAGGATCTTGATAGCAAGCTCGGTATTCTTCCTGGAGGGCGTGATCACGTAATGGAAGAGATCGAGGGGTGGATATGGCGTTTCAGCATCGGGCGTCGCGCCCGCCCAAAATTCCGAGCCGAACCGCACGCTCTCGACGTAGTGAGTACATAGGGTCATTCGGGCACGCACAAAGATATATAAGGTCGACACCCAGGTCCAGGGTCTGTTCTGTGATGTCAATCAGAAAATCGAAGGCTAATGGTTGTACACGAACCCAGATGTGTTCTACCTTTGACTATTACATATAAACATGAAAGGCCACGTGTGTGGCAACACCCGCTACGGTACTCCAGTAAGGTCCTGTTTAGATGACCAACATGTACTTCGGTTACCTACACAGCTTCGCTTCGAGTCCGGGATTTGACCTTTTCAGGTTGATCACATGATAAGTACTGGCCGCTAACGGCAAGGGCCACGCAAGCGGCTATCATGACATTCTCACTGCCAGGTCGCCATGTCCAGCAGAAGTCATTCAGAAAGATCAACCAGGTCACACTCTTCAGGAGGATCTCACCCTTCAA
>JBBPTU010000951.1:0-16060 GCA_038094295.1 Tylopilus aff. beelii | reverse complement strand
GGAAAGGACCTTTCCCCAGAAGGACTTCTTCAGCAACACTTCAGTAGCTACCTAGGAACAGGTAGTGTACTAGACAACTGTATATAGCTGGGGACAACAGCTGTAAACAAACTCTTTCCCACATCGATGTGTGGGAACCTACTTCTGTATTTGGTGTATTACTCAAACACATTACTCTACCAAGTGGTTAGTGTAGCGTTGCTAGCTAACATCGTAACTTGCACAAATCGAGTGCAAGAATACTTGGCTTGACTAATCTGTTTGGAGACCCACCTTATATAGACAATTGATCAGGTGATCAAGACCTCAATTCGAGATTGTGGGAAAGCTTAGTCATACTTTCCCGCGGTCCGAACTTTCTTGCTTTCAGCTCTCCCATAGAGCAGGCATCTAATCCAACACAGCTTACATTACATAAGCTATCCCACGGTCTTATAAGGAAATCAACCCCATATCAGGCTAAACTCTCAACACAACTCAAGGCACATAGGTATCAAGGGTTTATCACCTACATAAGGTCCTATACAAGCCTACAGAACTACAATTGATAGAGTAACAAGACCTCTGTCGACACAACACATAACTAGCTAAGTGCCAACCCTTACCTCTTAGGAACTTAGATTCGGAGATAGGAAGAACAACCAGGTATCCATTTGGCTAAAGTGGTAACACATCATAGTTGATTGTACTAGCCTACATTCACTATTTGCCTAGGTATTTTCTGTTGTCAGGATATCTAGTGCTGGTTCAGATTGGCCCTGGGGAGTGGATCTCACTATAGATTTGCTAGTGTCTATTAGATTCATTCTAAGAAGCGACAACGCATGCACGAAACACATTGACATTTGTTATCATTTTATTCGTTTTCAGGTTGATAATGGTTCTATTCATTTTTTCTACTGTCCTATGGGTGACATGATCACCGATACTCTTACTAAGGCTCTACCTAGTGTTAAAGCGAAACATTTCGCTCAGGAACTTGGACTACACCCTTCCGTTTGAGGGGGAGTGTTGTATTATGGACTATGATACAAATGGACTCGGTGATATCTGCATTACCTAATCACGTAGATAAATTCGATTGCGACGCGTATCTACACCTCAGTCACGAACTCTGTCTTGTACTGAGGTGAGATCCGTCTATTCGTACTCTTACTTATACTCTGTAGTATATCTCTACAGGTGAATACACTAGTCACGAACTCTGTCTCATACTGAGTATATCTCTACACATCCAAGTCATGATGCAGTGTACAAGTAAAGAGTATCTTACAATACAGTGCATCTTATAATACTGTACTAGTAGTACACTTCAAGTTTGTGGTCATTGTCATTCCATGCAAGGTTGTTGTATCACACATGTGTCTCTGGATCAATGAATAACTGCATGTGTTGACCTGCATGAAACTTGTTTCTTGCTAGATCATGTCACTATGTGAAAGTCTCTAATTTGCCCACTTCCTATGGAGCAAGTATTCTCAGTTCTTGAATGAAGATACCCTATATAGAAGTGCAACCCCCCACCAAATTTCTTGGTCAAACTCCCCAAACTGAGGGAGCTATGAATATTTCTTTTCCACTATACCCAGAGGCAAAACTATTCACTAGTGTAGAAATGAGCCCCAATATTCACACAGACCCATACACAGCTATACCAGAATATATATTGTTTGCATTTGTGAGTTGTGAATGTAAGCTGTACAATAATCAACTATATGTACATTTTTTAAATGTTAATAACTGTTTGTGATGTGTTAACATGATAGCATACTACAATCTCCCCGAGCAAGATAGTGAGGGCTTGGAGGAAGATCCAAAGTGAGTATGTGAAGGTTAGAGTGACCAGGACACAAGTATGGCAATTATGAGCCAGGGCAAAAGTCTTGCTCAGAGAGTGGCTGAGTAAGTTATGCTATGAATTGTGTAGATCTAACTAAACTACATGAGCATTGATGGGTGTGCTTTTATACATCACTGGTAAGGGTATGGGAAATGACTACCTATGCAAGAGAATAGGTAGGAGGAGGGGAGCATCCATAAAAGTACTAACTACAAGCTCCACCTGGGGGCAGTGTGAGTGAAAGAGGAATATGAAATAAGAAGGCATACTGTGGTGGGATTGCACCCACTCATATTGAGTCTGTATTGTGGTGTACAGATAAGATTGGATCTGGAGTGAAAGAGGAAGGAAGGTGATGCAAAGAAAAATAGGTACCTAGCTACTAATCAATCCATTAATGGTATTCAAGTTTGGCAAAGTTGAGGCTGTAGCTGTGAAACTCATGCTGCCACATGTCTGCAGCACTGCATAATTCAATCGGAGATTGAAATCAATGTCTCCCGTCCGTCACCTCAGATGCTCTTCCCGCCTTCAAGCTCTGGCTTTATATCCAATGGCAACCCCTAAGGCTCAACTTCAGCCTAACTGTGGCAAGGGCAGGTCCAGTGAACTCCCACCTCCCCATCCTTCCCAACCAAATCACCAATCTCGAGGTTCAAGGCATAAGGGCAAGGGAAGGGCTATTCTGGCTACTAGGGGTGGCAAGACCCAGTTCATGAATCACCCGCCAGCTGAAATCTCCCCTCCAGAGATGCCTTCTCATGACTCTGTCAAGTGGGAACCATATCCATATCTCACAGATCAACTTTTCAATTGGCTGTGGGCTAATTCAGGCGATCATGCAATCCTCTTCAATGAGAAACCACAGGGCGCTCAGGATGGACGCTCTGCAACCGATGGTACTGGCCAACGAAGGAACAAGAAGGCTATAAGAGCTGTCATTGTGCTATCGCTCTTTGCCGAGGATACTATCTACAGTGCAGGATATGCTGCCAATCTGGACAAGTTTGCGGCAGCAGTAGGCAGCCACCTCAAAATGTATCACTTATTTCCCTGTTGTTCGAGTTGTGGAGGTACTAACAAATCTTCGGTGATATTTACCAGACTAAAAAAGTGCTACCGTCAATATTCCTCGATGCTGAAGGGGACTGGCCAAGGCATCACACCTGGTGATGCTAGATACGATAATATCCTGGGTAGGTTGTGTTTATCTATGACTCAGTATATCTCTGAGCTGGAGTCATAGAGAAAGTCACAACCGAATTCCCTCACTGGCATTCTTGTGATCATATGTGGTGAGGCAATGTCACGTATGATGCTCAGCAATTCAATAGCGCATCCGGAGTTGATCGTGAACAAGACTTTCTTTTGATCGTCAACCATAGTGGATCTACAAGTACGGCTGCAACACAGCCTCCAAGTTATCAGCCCACCCCCGCAGTTGACTCAGAGGATGACAACAATGTATCCAGGGCTCTCACTGGCGAACAGGATGATGAAAATATGGAAGATAGTTCTGGTGTTTTACTTGACGATGAGGGACCGCTTGCCAGTAATAATCAAGATCATTGCAATCCAAGTCTACAATCCATATATGAGGAAGAATAGATGTCTGTGGACGAGCAACCCTCACATTCTTACGAGATCATGGATAGGGAGCAAGCTGTGGTGGACACTGCATTAGGATTTGGAATGTTTGATGACGACGATGACATTGCACCACAACTCCCTCAGGCTACGGTTGATCTACATCGCTCGTCTCTCCAAAGTCAAACAGTATGTTATGAGCTTCGTGCTGTACTTGAATTAATTTTTTTTTCGCAGATGCAAGACATATTTGGAACGTTCCCTCAGGCTAGGTCTTCCATGACCTCCAAGTCTCGTACTGCATCATGGGATGCCACTAGTCCTGGAAGTGGCCACGCTGCAGTCCGTTTGTCTCCATACTCTCGACCACCGCCCTCCATCCAATCCTCCAGCTTGTCATCCTCTACCTCTAAGTTATCCAGCATGGGATGTCATACACACTCTGTTACATCCAACACCAGTACATCTAAAGGGAAAACTACCATTTCTCAGATGCAAGCTGAACATGCAAGCCGCATGGACACACTGAATAACAGCACTATGGAACATCGTTTCCATGCTTCTGCCCTCCGGAATGAACGTAAGGTAGCAAAACTCCAGGTCCACATGCATGATAAGGAGATTGTGCACCTGGAGGTCGAGAATGAAAGGGATCACACCGAAGCTGAGAAAATCCATCAGTGAATGATGGAAAGCAAGCGGATGGACATTGAGGTCCTCCAAGAAGAGGCAAAACTCATGGCTTTGAAGGTCCAGCTAGCGCAGATTGGTGTAACTGGTGGTAGCCTGCTCCATCCACTACATAATTGCCCTTCTCATTGTCCATCTCATCAGCAAACCTACAATTTTTCTGGGGTGGCTGACCCAACTGACAGCAGTTAATTCAGTTCATCATTGTATCATTAGCACAACTGGTCAGCTAGTCAGCCCACTCAGTTTATTATTTTATCACTTGGCCAGTTTATTCAGCTTTACCAGTCATTTATTTCATCAGCAACAAAGTTTTAGCAGTGCCTTCAGTTAATCAATGTATCAGTAATGAAATTACTCAGCTCTATCAGTGTAATCATCAAATCATTCTAGTAGTTATTTATTTATTCAATGAAATCATCTTGATATTTTATTAGAAGAGTATTCAGTTAATTCCCACATCAGCCAATTTCATTATGTTGGTAGTTGATTATTTTGGTCAATTGACCATTCAGTTACTTAATCAGTTTGTTATTCTTCTCAGTTAATCATTTAGCTAATTGTCCAGTTTCTTATTCTTGTCAGTTGATCATTCAGTCATTCATTTAGTCAGTTACATCTATCAGTTAAACATTGCATTATCTATCCACTTCCATCAGTTGATCAGTCCATTATTCAGTCAACCAGCCATTCAGTTAATTAATCACACCTGTCAGTTAATCATTCCACCATCCAGGCACTTCTACCAGTTGACTATACCATCATTTAGTCATCTAGTTATCTGGTCAGTTGGTAAGTTGATGACTCTGTCAGTTATTCATTCACTCATTATTATTAGTTGACCAGTCAGTCAGTCAATCATCCAGCCATGCTTGTCAGTTAGTCAGTTAGTCAGTTAGTCATTCAGTCAATTGATCATCCTAGTCAGTTGGTCATTTAATCACTTACTCAGTTAACTATTCTTGTCTATATATTATTTATTCATTTATTCATTTGTGTATGTTGACCATTATATCATTTAGTTATTTGGTCTGTTGGCCACTCTTGTCAACTGATCATTTATTCACTCAGTCAGTTGATCAATCCTGTCAGTTGATAATTCAGTCATTCAGTCAGTTGATCATTCTGGTCAGTTGGCTATCCAGTCATGTAGTTAGTTGATTATTCTTGTTAGCTGGATATCTAACAATTTGACTAGTTGGTCATTTTCATCAATTGTCCATTTTATTATTCAATCAGTCAGTCAATCAGTCATTCTTGTCAGTGAGTCATTGAGTCACCTAGTCAGACAGTTATTCTTACCAAATGACCAATGAAATATTCAATCTATTAGTCATTCTAGTAGTTTTCCATCACATCATTCAGCCAATTAGTTACTTCTGTCAATCAAGTATCCTGTTATTTAGTCAATAAGTCACTCCCATATGTTGAGCATTCCATTATCTAGGCACTTCTATTAGGTGACTAGGTTATCATTCTATTATTTAATCACTCACTTAGTTGATCACTTTTATCAGTTGATTATTTTGACATCCAATCAACTAGTTACTTCTGTCAGTTAGCAATTCATTGATCTTATTACTTCTATCAGTTGGCCAATCTATTATTCTATCATCCAGACATCCCATTGGTCAATTATTCTTTTCAGTTTGCCATTCAATTATTCAGTCATTTAGGTATTCAGTCATTTGGATATTCAGTTATTTGTTTCAGCTAGCAATTTATCTCTTGATTACTGTCCTTTTCAGGAAGGTTGGTACCATGGGAAAATTATATTTAAAAACATACCCACCCTTGGTCAACATGTATCTCAACAATGCCTGCATGGAATTCATCTAGTATCAGCTGACTTGGATGAAGCAGGAGAATTGTTTCTGAGTACTAGTAGACCAATTCCAAAAATATGTGCTGCCTCATACCAAGCTGTAAAGAAGATTTCTCCATCATTTGATGTATTGGAGCTTGAGTGAGGCCTTGATATGAATAATATACTACTAATCTACTCTAATGGCTATCTTTCACCATACCCATGCTTGAGATTGAGGATGTCACCCAGCTCATTACATGCATATAGGATCATATCAATGTCATCTTTGGTGTGCTGCATTGACATAGAACTACACTTGAGACATGATAAGTGGAGTAGTGGGATGCACAATGACTATGACAACAATTGGAGTTTCCCAGGGTTGTAGACCAAAAAGGAAATAATGGGCAAGAACAGATGACCATAGGTGATGAAGCCAAACTTCTTCAGGCCTGCATCATGAAGATAGCACAAATTGAATGCCAGGCAGCAGATGTGCATGCAAGCCTTGAACCCATCTGCAAGAGCAGGAGGAAGCAACATCCATGAGAGAATCACCAAAGCAGGGGCCATCCCTGAAAGACTATCCTCCTCTGCAGATCTAAGTGTTGAAACAGAACTCAACAGTGATACTAGTAGTAGCCTGAGAGTGTGGGCAGCTTTAGAACTTGAAGACATAGTAGAAGATGGTGCTTGAACATGTGGGCCTGTGCAGTGCTGCTTTGGACACCAACATGGATAGAAGCACAGTTGAGCTCATCAGAAATGACAAGGGACCCTTTACCTACTAAAGCAGGAATGAATGTGGAGTTGGTTGCAAATCCCATTGAACTGATCAATGCATCCTCCAGGCCAGCAACATACATGATGAGAGCCTCAGCTGTAAGATGGAGCTTGTTCAAGCCCCCTTCCATATGAGTGCCACATGCCAAGATATCATAGCATTTGATTAATTCTTTGACTGCATCAGTGTAGCCACCTCATGCCTGCACAAATCTGAGATAATTGTAAGACAAAATGTTGAGAGCACATGTCTGGGTGCCAGTATATCTGAGCATAATTGCAGTCTTTCAAATAATGGTCATAGACAAGGATGATCTAGCAACTTTGCTTGTGACATGATGTGAGAAACAATTGTCCTGCAACACTTCAACTGATGAGCATAGAATGAATCAAAATCTGAGTTGAGGGGGTATAACAC
Organism: Tylopilus aff. beelii; assembly: GCA_038094295.1. NCBI lineage: Eukaryota > Fungi > Basidiomycota > Agaricomycetes > Boletales > Boletaceae > Tylopilus > Tylopilus aff. beelii. The sequence goes on along the minus strand of JBBPTU010000951.1, from coordinate 8,935 downwards.
ATGCATGTCAGTCATGGTATTGCATGGCAACAAAATGACTATACATTGTGAGGCATGAGATGTATAAAATACTGCTCAGAGAAATGTTTTCCAACAAAGTTGTGAAGATGATCAAAGATGATGAGTAGTATGAGCCTGAGGTAGCTGAGGTAGGTCATGATGCAAGTGTTTGCACTTGGAAGGACAAGATGCTGGTAGAGCTGATCAACAAGCAAATGTGCTTGAATGCCAATGGACATGGTACTAGTAAGAATGATCAACAAGCAATGAGGGTAGTAGACATGTGGTTGCTCCTTGCCAATTGAACATAGATTGTATACAAGGAAGGGATGCATGGACTGAGATCCAAGTAGCACAACCACTCATTGTTGACACCTTCCATTTGCCCTTGTTGATGCCACCACTGCCTAGCCAATTGAATGGCATCAACATCATTCACTCACTCTCAATGCTACCCACTGCCTGGCCATTTGAATAGTATTGACATGAGCACAGCTGCTTGCTGTCAATGCAATCTGCTTGCCTTTGATGCTTCCCTTGCCAGGCCATTTAAACAGCATCAACATGAGCGCAACTGCTTGCTGTCAATGCTATCTGCTTGGCCTTGATGCTTTCACATACCTGGCCATTTGAATGGCATCAACACAGTGCAATAGCTTGTTGTCAACACCTTCTACTCACCCTTGATGCCTCCAACCCTGGCCATTCAAACAGCATCAACATGAGTGCAACTGCTCACTGTTGATGCTATTCATTCACCTATTTGTTGACAAATTGTTGCACTACTAGTATTACATCTGCAATTACTAAAATGGAAACTTGAAATAAATCAAGAGCAAAATGGGGCTATATTTCCATAAGTCCATGCTTAATATATGATATACTAGAAAGCTAGCTGATATGCATGATAATCTGAATATTTGTTGACATAGAATGCAACAAATGCAGAAAGAGAATCTGTGTATTGGAAATTAGTAGGAAGTGAATTGGGACCATAAACACCAATTAAGTGAGCAGGACGTAGAATACTATTCAAAGAAATAACTTTTAATAAAGGATTCCCTACTTCATCATTTTCTGGTTCAACCATCCACATTCTTGTTTTGAGACAATAACCAATAGAATGGAATAGTTTCACCAGGGCACAAGAATGTAAGGTATTGCGGTCTGAAAATGAAAACAGTGAAAGAACCTGAACCACAAACAAGCCTTGAAATCCAGGCAGTGTTGGATTCTTTTCTACAAAAGCACAGTCATACCGAGCAGGCCCCCCTTGCCATGATGCAGTTGCATGGATTCACTGGCATTGCATTCCATCAATACCACAAAGATCACTTGGGGCATAAAATGTTGCTATAGCAGTGGAAAATGTGTAAGCCTTTTCCAAGAGTTGAGGTCGTATATTTGGTAAACCAGCTTGAACTCGTGAGTTTTGAATAAAATCTGCAACCAATTCTGGTAGCCTAGGTTGTCCAAGTTCTTGTCCAATTTCTGTAAAAGATTGAAGACGTCTTGGTGCTAATGAAAATTTATATTCAAGTTAGCATAATGCAACTTGAAATCATACAAATGACAACCTACAAGCTACTTTGGCCAATTCAACAATAGATGATCTTTTGTAATCATCAATGTCTTCAACATCCTGAAGATAACTATCATCTTGGGCATCTAATTCTTCCCATTCATAAGATAGAATATCTGGCTGAATATCAATAGGAACAGTTGGAGTTGCAAAATATCCTATTACGAAATATAATATGAATGTGGACAATTACATAGAATTATACCTTGAAGGAAATCATACCATTGGTAACCATTCTGGTCCTAAAGTTGGCCAGATTGTCAAGACGTTGATTAATGATGAGCATTTGATATAAAGCTTCATGCTTATTAGTTCTTCTCCATGGTGCTTTGACAGCTTGAATATGCTTTGACTCTGTAATGGAAGAACACAATCCATTGGGTGCCCCAAATAGTTGGATCATGTCATGATAGTGCTGAAGAGAATGAATTCTAGGAATGGAGATTTCATTAGCACGAACTCCATATTCCTGGAAAACAACTCTTTTTTCCATGAAGAGTATAAGAGCATTGTCCAATGCTTTCAAATCATTTTCATCTAGACTTGATTGTCTAATGATATAGCAAAAGTCTAGAAATGCTACAAGACACTGGACCATGTCATCAGGAAGATAATCAGCAATAGCTGGAAGATATATTTATATAGGATAAATCACCATTATCTTGTTGGAAATCATACTAACTTACTTTCATCAAGGCTTTGGAATCATTTCCAGTCCATTGCTCGAATCCACGTTGTTACGGGCTGGGAGGAGATCGAGAGGTGATATGCTGAGTTACATCGCACTATTGATCGCACTACTGAGGCGTTTGTCCAGGCAGGCCTCCTTAGCACTTCCGACCGGGACCTATACCTCGTGTATCCCATGGGGGATTCGAATGTGGGAAGCCCAACCATGGAGTAGCTGGGTACCTATTTTTCCTTGCATCGCTTTCCCTTCCTTTCGTGTTCCCGATCTGATCTTATCTGTACACCGCCATACGGACCCTTTAGAAGCGTGTCACTGCCCTCCGCAGTCCGCAGTATGTCTTCTCCTTTATCTCCTCTTCTCCGCTCGCATCACCTTCGGATGGAGCTTGTAGTATTTCATATTTCTTTCAGACGCTTTCCTCCTCCTACTATATCTCTCGTTATAGTAGTTGTTTCCCTCCCCTTCATAGTTACGTATAAAAGCGCCACTATCAGCGCCCATGTACTTTAGTTAGATCTACGCAATCACTAGCGTAACTTACTCACGCCGCTCGAGTGAGTGAGACCTTCGACCTGGCTCGTAACCGCCATACTTGTGTCATTGTTGCCCTGACGTTTACCTATTCACTCCGACTTTTCGCTCAAGCGTTAGCCCTCGTAATCGGCGAAGTAGTAACCCGCTATCGCGTTAACAGCAGTAGTCTTGGAGTGCTGCCAAGCCATTGGCATGGCCTGGACATGGGGACATGTTGTTACAGGCTGGGATGAGCTCTATGCTAAGTATGACAAGCTGAATGCCATCATTGACAGAGCTATTGAAGCCCTTATCAGTGCTGGACTCCTCAGTGAACTACAGTGGGACTTATACTTGATCTATCCAATGAGCAGATCAGACATGAGAAGCCCAACCACAGAGTAGAGTAGCTGGGTACCTATTTTCCTTTGTCATCCCCTTCTTCCTTTTCGTTTACCGATCAGATCTTATCTGTGCACTGCCATATAGACCTTGTTAAGGTGGGTGCAACTTCACCACAGTATGTCTTCTTATTTTGTATTCCCGTTTTGCTCTCACTGCCTTTGGGTGAAGCTTGTAGTATATACTTTTATGAACACCTCTCTCCTCCTACTTATTCTCCCATATAGGTAGTAGTTTCCCATACCACTTCAAGTTATGGATACAAGCACTGCTACCAGCACCCATGTACTTTAGTTAGATCTACACAATCATAGCATAACTTACTTACACCACTCCATGAGCAAGATGTTATGGTTTGGAATGATTCGTTGATTTATGCCACAGAACTTAACAATACCATCCTTCAAGCCATTGAAGAAGGGACCTACAAGGGGTATGTCTCGTTCTGTGACAGAGAAGTTCTTCTGGGGGATCACTTCCCTTGGGAAGATGTAGATAGTGCATTCACTATGGAGCAGTCTATCAACTGACTCCATCGGTATCTGGATTGTTTCTCTCTTCTCTCATGTCTTCATTCCTAGGGCCCACACCATCACTTCCTTTCTCGTCTACTTCATCCTGTACACCACCATACAGACTCACTTTAGATTCAGTCTCACCAGATCCTGTATGTTCTCACATGCATGGGAACTCCTTCTCACACAGTTCTTGTTTGCTCTCACAGACATATTCCTCCTCCCACTGTTATATCTCTCATTATAGCAGCATTTCCCCTATCCCCAGTTACATATAAATACCCAAGATTGGCACCATGTACAGTAGTTTGATCTACACAATTTACCTGCATTCTCATCTCTTCTGCTGTGAAGAAAGGATCTTCAAGTGAGATCATTGTCAGACTGGATCCTCTCTATCAAGCATTGCTCATAATCCTCTACATCTACTGCTCTCTCCTAGACAAAGTCAGGAGAAGGGAATGACAGGACGCATATCATAACACAAGACTCCATCCTGGCCTGTAATTGCCATACTTGTGTAATCACTGCCCTCACCTTCACATATTCCCTTTGACTCTTCTTCAAAGCACTAGGGATATTGCTTGTGGAAGCCACCATATGCTATTGCATTAACACATGTCATGGCCAACATAGCATTGGATGAGCCACATCTGCAAATCCCTTTTTAGCGACATTCTCTCAGCTGCTTACCACACATTTCCTACAACAGCTCACCCGAACAGCGCACAGGCTGAGTCAGCGCACAGCACCACAGTGTTATTAGTAGACTAGCAGCAGATACTAATAGAATGTAGCTTAGTACCTGGATCTCGGACTTAGAGTATTTTGTGAGTTTCATTATGTAATATTATACTCTCGCGGTGAGCACACATCAACGTGTCAATGACAACTCGGATGACGCATTCCCAACCACATCCCCAGCAATGGTGACATTCCCGCACCGACCCACTACTGTGTTGATGACGGCACAACAATGCCACCACCATAGCGTCGTCCACGACGACACTCCTGCCCAGCACACCACAGTGTCGTCCATGTTGACACTCTCACACCAGCCTGCCACAGCTGACGACAAGAGGACAATGGAGCAGCACTGGCCACCTGCCACCGACGATGACAGTGATGCTCCCACCAGCCCCACCACTGCGTCGACAATGAGCCCACACCCGGCTGGCCCCATCACCCTGGATGACACAACGGTAGGCAGCAACCACACGACCACATCGTCTACGATGACTGCAATGACCTGGCAGCAGCGCGGCCACCACCACATCAACGGGGACAAGAACAACACATCCACGTCAGTCCCACCACTGTGCCAAACAATGGCGACACAATCAGGACCACCACCACATCGATGACGACGACGATGCACCACCAATAACGACACGGTGGCAGCTGCTGCCACGGTGCCACCACCACCACCACCACCACCACTACCACATCATTGACAACAACAACATGCCCGCCCCATCCCCACCATTGGCCAAATGATGGCACAGTGGTGGTGACCACGTGACCACCACTACCGCATCGTTACCATGTCCCTGCCATCACACCAAACGACAAGGATGATGCAGCAACGGTGGCAGCAAGCACACCACCACCACTATTGTGTCGTCTATGATGGCAACGCGTCCATGCCAATCCCACCCCAGCACCAAACGACGGCAACGACACAGCAACAGTGGCAGCAACCACATGACCACCACTACCGTGTCGTCAACGCGTTCCCACCATTGTGCCAAACGACGAGGCTGACACAGCAGTGGCAGTGGACACACCACCACCATCACCATGTTGTCAACGATGGTGACATGTCCACCCCAATCCCACCCCAGCACCAGATGATGGCAATGATGCAGCAGAAGCAGTAGCGCTGACTGCGCGACCACTTCGCGTCTGCCTTCGCCAAGGAACTAGCTCACCTACTCAAATATGATGTGGCCCTGTCCACTGCATACCACCCACAGACTGACAGTGAAACTGAACGAGTAAACCAAGAACTGGAAACCTACCTACAAATCTTCTGTGGCAACTCCCCAATGGACTGGAGTGAGATACTCCCCATGGTGAAATTCTCGCATAACTCAGCCACCCACTCCATCACTAACGCTTCCCCATTCTCTTTAATGATGGGATATGAACCACAAGCTTACCCACCCCTCCTAAAAACCACCTTCCTCCCAGCCCTCGAGGAACGCCTGACTATTCTCGACCAAGCTCGGAAGGAAGCACTTGCGGCCCACCAGAAAGCCCAGCAGGACATGAGGGAACAAGTAAACTCGAAGTTCAAGGGATGGAAGGTGGGAGATAAAGTATGGCTGGAAGCCAGGGACCTCTGGATCAGATTCGCTCACTGAAAGTTAAGCCCCAAAAGAGTCGGCCCATTTGAAATCACTCAGGTATTAAGCAAACTTAATTACCAACTCGAGCTACCCTCAATGTGGAAGATACATGATGTCTTCCACGCCTCCAAATTAACTGCCACCACCACTACTGCCGAATTTGGACCTACCTTCACCCAGCCACCCCCACAAATGGTAGAAGGGGATGCAGAATACGAGATCGAAACCATCAAACGCCACCATCGTAAGGGAAAAAGTTGGGAGTACCTGATCAGGTGGAAAGGCTATTCCGATAGCCAGGATACCTGGGAACCAACCGCCAACCTTTCCCATGCTAAACGAACATTAAAAGCTTACCAAGCACAGTTCCCCAAGGACTTCCCACGACGAAAGTAACCTTCCAACCCCCACCATGCTCTCGATCATTGACCTCTGTGCCCTTGCTTTCCTCCTTCTCGAAAAATGCAACCTCTTTCCCACTTCCCGAACCATGTCTTGGCCTCCCCCATTGAACTTTACCCAGCCACTTCCCTTGCTGTTGTTTACCCCAATGACTGTGAGATCCCCAAGGACTTCCCCCTATTCCTCGAACTCCTTACCACCAGACAACGACATGAACTCTGTTCCGTCCTCCTTGAATGCCCCCCCGCCATCCTTGAGCTCCAGGCACTCCCTGACTATCGGACCTTCTCCCCTCTCGTGGACTACATCCTGGCCATCCACACCCTCAAATACTCCCTCATCGTGCTATCCTGGCAGGGAGGAGACCCTGAGGGGCCTGCAATAATGGCAGTGCTCTTTGCCATATCAATGTCACTCCCAAGGTACTACGATGGAATGTTGGAGAGTGGGTACCTGTCCTTGGTCACTGCCATTTCGTTCCAGATGCAACGTGCCATGGTGCGTTGCGTGTTCATCCACCTCCCAACCAGTGAGTTCCAAGGGTACCTGGTCTGCATCAGAGAATATGTGGGCCCGATTTGTCCCGCAGTGGACACGTCTGAGGGACTTGCCTTCTCCCTCCAAGTCAAGGATGCTGGTAAGAGGGGTAAGAGATTTGGTGGAAGATGAGTACCTAAGCCGTCTCCGCCAAACACTCCCGTCTCCGATGCCACTTCCACCCCCACCTTCTCCACCATCTCACAACCAACAAAAACCGTCAACTTTGTCCCTCCCTCCCCAGACACTCGAGCAACCGTCACCTTGCTGGCCAGTGGACCCATACTCGTGGACAATGAGCCCAGTTCCCCCTCTTCTGTCTCCACCCTCTCCAACGACTCCCCCATCCTGTGCTTGGACTCTCCTACCCCATCCACAGTCTCCTCCACCTCGGCGGATGCCGGATGGGACCCAACCCAAGCTCACTGAGGAGTGGCCTATCATGGTAACCATCTCCCCCACCCTATCCTCTACACCCTTGCCAACTCGGCCCATGTCACCGCCCGCACCACGGTCACCAACATGGCTGCTTCCACCCCAGAACTCATTGCCTACCGTAAACGAGCTTGCAACCTGGCTCCGGGAGATGACTGCCATGAGTGTGGGGCAACTGGTCACTGGCACCCAGACTGTCCTCAGTACACCTGTCCTGGCTGCAGAATCACTTCCCCAGGACATCCTCAATATATGTGCCCAGTCCGACTGCGTGCTTGCCCACGCTGTGGAGAACGGGGTCATCCAGAACGACATTGCACCGGCCCCCTTCCTCCAGATGACCTGGAATGGGACAACTATGACGAACTCTGGAACGAGGGTGACCCAGATGGTCCAGATAGATGTTGAGGTGGTACCTCAACCCATAGCGGAGGGTAATGTTATGGCTTGGGCAGATATGGCATGCCATCAAGAGGACCTCCACTTTGCACTTCAAGAAGCCATTATCAACAGGTTCTACCAAGGAGTCGTGGCTTACGTTGATGACGAAGTACTACCTGGAGGAGACTTCCCTTGGGACACCATAGAAGACCACTTCGCTACAGACAAGGAAATCCTGGATTGACTCCATGGCTGGTTTGACTGCTTCTCTCTTCTCTTTCATATGTTCCGCACCGGCCCTCGCCTCAATCTTTATTTGCACTTACTATATCCTGTACACTGCCATATGGACTCTATTTAAACGGCTCTCACTTACCTAACTATGTGTTCTTGGGAATGTGAGAAGCAGTCTCATGTACGAGCTTGGCCTTCCCATGGATGCTAATCCTCTCCCATAGTCATATCTCTCGTTATGGCTACATTTCCCCACCCCCCATATACTTATGTATAAATACCCCTAGATAGCGCCTTGTACCTTAGTTTGATCTACGCAATCTACCTGCGTTCTCATCTCCCTCTGCTGTGAAGATAGGTTCTTCAAGTGAGACCATCGCCAAACTGGATTTCCTTTACCAGGCCTTGCTAGTTATCCTCTACATCTACTGCTCGCTCCTTGACGAACAAAGGAGACGAGACTGACAGGACACGTTTTGTAACAATGACAAGCTAAACACTTGGAGCCACTGAGGCAGTTGTATCGAGAGTACCATGTATCTCGATGGTGCGCAGAAAGGTAGAAAGACCTTTAGTGGGAGACTCACTAGGAGGGGAGTATCGCAAGGGATGAACTTTATAGGGTGGTAAGGGTGGGGTTGTGGACGAGTGTAAGGGCTGAGTGAAGATGATGCTGGAACGAAGTCAAGGAGCTCGTTATTATTCTGGGACGAGAGACCCAGTCTATATACTACAGGTATTGTTTGTACCTGTATACGCCAATAACTACATATAGTATGGCGAAAGAATGGTGTAGAACACCATAGAAAGATCATGTGATCTAGCTATTAGTAATCAACCAATAGTGTTATACGCTCTTATCTATGATGTCATATCAACGAACAATCATAGA
>JBBPTU010000950.1:0-11646 GCA_038094295.1 Tylopilus aff. beelii | reverse complement strand
GGGTGTGGTCCACTGCCAGGGATACCTCCCGGGGGGGCCTAAGAGTTGGTCCTCTACGAGATCTCTTCGCCCTGCTACGCCGGCTAGAACTTCCAGCGAGAGATACGGCGGGCGGGGGGTTTGAGATCCTAAGGGCGAGCTGGCCCATAATCCTTCCCATGTATCCCCTAAAGTGCTCCATGGGGAACGCTGCGAACAGATTACACAGTAGGGTGTTCCACAGCTCATAGGAGGTGCAGTCGAGGGCTGGGAATACTCCGAGTCCTGGTAGTTCCTTGTAAAGGTCGAGAACTGCGGGAGCGATGGCGGAGATGGCGGCGGTCTTATTGGGGGTGGACTTCTTGGACCATTGGAGGAAGAGGGCGGCTCTCCGGGAGGCGTGGATGGCCAGTAGCTGTTCGAGGAGGGGGTGGTTGGAGGGGAGGGCTGCGGTTCACTCAAGCTCTGCCACTCCGTCTGGGGAATGGGAGAGGAGGTCCAGGAACTCAAGCTCGAGCTCGGGAGTGAAGAGGTAAGGGAACCAGGGGATGGACTTGGGGAGAGGGTCACCGTCAGGGTAGGTGGCGGAGAGGTTGCAAGTGAGGACATAGTTGGGGAGGTAAGGCATGGGGGAATGGAGAAGGGATGATGCGGACGGGGTATAAATCCCTTTTTCCAAGGCAATCACCCGGTTAGTCTAAAGCTACCGCTCCGTCCGCTGGGTTCCAAGTGGGGTTCCAATTCGGGTTGGACTGGGGTGGGGCGGTTGGGGCGGAGTAGGTCCAAGACTGTCCTGTGGCATTGGAGGCATAGGACGGGGCGACAATTGTGATTTGGATCCCGGCGTGGGATTTTTGGATCTGGAAGACCATTCCCCTTTTCGAGAGGAGGGACGCGAGGTAGGCGAGGAAGAGGAGAAAGGAGACAACGATGAGCGCAAGAAGGTCACAGGTGGAGAACATGGTGGGGATTAGGAGCGTGCGAAGTCCTTTGGGTGTCGTCGTTGATACTCTTTGAGGGCTTGTTTGGCATGGGTGAGGTTACCGGCGGGTTCCCACGAGTCTTCGGACGGTGCATAACCTTTCCAGGATACCAAATATTCGGTTCGTTTCCCAGTTCTCCTGTGGCGTTTGATGGTTTCCACTTCATATTCAGCTTCCCCATCAACTAATTGGGGCGGTGGGGCGGGGAAGCTTGGCCCGTGTTCCCGGGTCGCAACAGCCTGGGATAGCTTCGAAGCATGGAATACGTCATGGATTTTCCAGGTTGCGGGGATAGCTAGCCGATAGCTCAGGCGGCTGAGCACCTGCGTTATTTCAAAGGGGCCGACACGTTTGGGTGCCAGTTTCCGATTTGGGTACTTGACCCGAAGGTCCTTGGCCTCGAGCCATACCTTCGTTCCTACTTTCCACCCCCTGAAACGGGACGCTACTCGTTCCCTCATATCTTGTTGGGCTTTGTGATGGGCTGCCAGGGCTTCTTTTCTGGCTTCTTCGAGAAGTTTTGCACGGGTTTCCAGCGCCGGGAGGAAGGTGGTTTTGGATAAGGGGGGGTACGCTCGAGGTTCGTAGCCCATCATGAGAGAATAGGGGGTTACATTAGTGACAGAGTGTGTCGCGGAATTGTGAGAGAATTCGGCCAGGGGGAGCATCGCTGCCCAGTCATCTGGTTTGTTCCCACAAAACAGTCGAAGGTAGGTTTCGAGTTCCTGGTTTACCCGTTCCATTTCCCCGTCGGTCTGAGGATGGTATGCGGTGGAGAGTGCAACGTCATAATGGAGTAAGCGTGCTAGCTCCTTTGCGAAGGCCGACGCGAATGGAGGGCCTCGGTCGGAGATGCACTTGTCATGTAGGCCGAACCTGGGGAAGACGAAGCGAAAGAATAGGTCTGCTACCCCCTCTGCTGTGATCGTTTTGGAGCATGGGCAGAAAATGACCCCCTTCGTAAGCCCTTGGTCGACCACGACCAGTACTGAGTCATGCCCACCGGAGCGCGGGAGATCGGTGATGAGATCCATCGAGATCTGCTGGAACGGCCGAAGGGCCTGGGAGGGGATAGGGGAGAGTCCAGGGGCAGTAGGATGGGTGTTGACTTTCGCGGCTTGGCAAACTGCGCAGCCGGCGACAAAGTTCCGTACGTGGGTAGCGAGGCCCGGCCACCAGTAGTCCCGGGAGACTCGATGGAGGGTGCGAAAGCGGCCCTCGTGGCCGCCGGCAGGAGAGTAGTGGAGTTCCCGAAGGTGGTCGCCTCGCGCGGCCTCTGGGACGTAAAGGCGACCCTTAAAATAGAGGGATCCTTCCACGAAGGTCCAGCCGTCGCGATGGGAGCGAGGGAGGATCGGGGAGTTGTCCCGCAAAGCCTGGAGGGCATGGAGTACAAGGGGGTCGTCCGAAGTGGAAGACGCGATCTTGTCGGCAATTGCGACATCGATCATGCGGACGAAGGCGTTGGGTGGGAGGAACGTAAGGTGGCGGTTGTCGCCAGAAGTATCCACGTCATGCTTCCGGGAAAGGGCATCGGCAGGGCCCATGGTGGTGCCGGGGAGTGCTCGCCAGATAAGGTCGAAATCCTGAACGAACATCTGCCACCATGCCTGGCGGCGTGATAGATCCTGGGGGTGCCTGAAATAGGTGAGGTTGCGGTGGTCCGTGAGAATGGTTACTGGGTGGGTCATTCCTGTTAGGTAATGGCGCCATTCATGAAGTGCTAGTATGACTGCAAGCATCTCGCGGTCATAGATGTCGTAATTCTGTTCCGCTGATCCGAAGGTTTTCGAGAAATAGGCACAAGGGTGGAGATCCCCGGCGGCGTCCTGTTGCATTAGGACACCGCCCGCAGCAACGAGCGAAGCGTCGGTCATCACCGTAAACGGTTTAGTGGTATCCGGGTAGCGAAGGACCGGTGCCTTTAGGAATTCCTGCTTCAGGGTGGCGAAGGCCCCCTGATGTTCCTTAGTCCATTCCCAGGGAGCTCCTTTCTTGGTAAGCGAGTGGAGTGGGCGTACGATGTCTGAGAAACCGGGAATGAACTTCCTGTAGAAGTTACAGAATCCAATAAAGGATCGTACTGCCTTCACCGAAGTGGGAGGCTGCCAGTTTTCAATGGCTGTGAGCTTCACGGGGTCCATGAGGACCATCCCTTTCTTGACAATCATTCCTAGGTACTCGACCTCGGGGACGTTGAAGCTACACTTTTCTAGTTTTAGGTATAGCTTGTGTTCCTGGAGACGAGCTAACACCTTCTTGGTCCTTTGATCGTGGGTTTCTTGATCGGCTGAATGGATGAGGAGGTCATCCATATAGATTACGAGCCACCCTTCTGCAACGAGGTCCCCGAAGATACTGTCCATCAGGGCTTGGAACGTGGCAGGGGAGTTACACAGGCCAAAGAACATTATGGTGGGTTCGAACAGTCCGAAAGGGGTGCTGAACGCCGCTTTCCACCGATCGTTCGGCCTGATCTGTACGTTGTTATATCCCCACCTGACGTCCATTTTGGTGAAGATCGAGGACTCCTTTAATTTGTCAACCAGGTCTGATATGAGCAGCAGGGGGTAGGCGTTTTTAATGGTTCCGGAGTTCAGATGGCGGTAGTCCTGACACGGGCGTAGTTTGCCGTCTTTTTTTGGAACAAAGAAGAAGGGAGATGCCTGTGGGGATTTCGAGGTAGTGATTTTCCTGCTCTTTAGATGCTCGTCTACGAACTCCCTGCATGCCTTCTGTTCTTCGGGGTTCAGAGGGTAGGCTTTTGCCCGCCTTGGGACAAAATCTGGGGTGAGGTCGATGGTATGGTCGAACTCTCGTGTCGGGGGGAGTTCTCCTGGCGGTGGGTCTTCGAAGACTTTCTTGTATGCTTCATACTCCTTTGGTAGCACGACCTTTGGTTTATTCGCTTCCGCGGCGATCTTGGTGGATATGGTTGTTCGTCGTGTCGGATAAGCCCTAGCGGCTTCGTGATCCAATTTCTTCTTCCACCACCTGGTGATCCGGGCATCAGGGTCCATCCCCAGATATCGGATCAGGTACCGTTGAGTCACTGCTTTCGGGGAGTCGTGACGTAGTTTCGGGGGTGAGGTAAGCATGACTTTCCCTGTCGCCCAATTGATGATCGGGTTCTGTTCTCGTAACCAGGGTAACCCTAGGATGACGTCTTCTTTTCCACAGTTGATGACAAGGAAGGTTTGTTGACATTCCTGATCTCCGATTCTTACTTGGAGGGCGACCGAGAATCGTATTAGTCCATTCTGGTTGATAGTGCCATCCACGTTACTGGCTTTTACCGGTCTGGTGAGGCGTTTCTTTGGCCACTTCATATGGGTCACGAGGTGATGGTCGATAAAGCATCCGGTAGCCCCGCTATCGATGAGGGCCTTTCTTTCAGCGATTTGTCCTGTCGTCCCAGCATATAGTGAGAGGGGGATATGCATTGACTGGGACTTCTTATCGGTTACAAATACAGGAGCGATTCTGGGAAGCGAAGACGCTGATTCTTCCTTCCCTCTCAAAAACCCTCATCCAGGGTTAGCCTATTTACGGTGGTCTCTTCTTCTGACCCTTCTTCTTCGTCGGAATCCTCTGAGGGTTTGGAGTAGCAGATTCGTAAGGTCTCTAGTGCGGCCTTTTCAGAGACTTTATACTTTTTGGCGAACTGCTGTAAGGGGGTATCGGCGATCGCCGCTGCCCTTATTTCCTGTCGTGGGGGGTTTTTGTTCCTCTCTTTCCACGGAGCCTTCCCCTTTTTGTGGTTCCTAGCGGAGCATCCTTTCTTTCTGCAGATGAAGCACAGTCCTTTGGCGAAGCACTCGGCTCGCTCGTCGGGGGTGAGGCGAATGGCGTCTACGTCCATCGCGTCGGGGTCCCTCTTTCGATGGTTCTGTTACGGTTTGGGACGATTCTCTTCGTCATGCCCAAGAACTCGATACCGCTATCAAGCAAGCCATCGAGGAAGGGACCTATGAAGGGTACGTCTCATTCTGTGAAGGGGAGGTGCTCCCCGGGGGTAACTTCCCTTGGGACGACATAGAGGTTTCGGCTTGCTTGATCGCCTTCGGGCACAAGGTCCGCGCCACCATTTCCTTTCTCACTTACTCCATCCTGTACACCGCCATACGGACACAGTATAGATTTCCTCCCATCAGATCCTATGTTCTCCCATCAGCGTGGGACCGACGTCTCACGCTTGTCTAGTTTCTCTCTCATGGACGCCACCATACTCCCACTATCATATCTCTAGTTATGATAGCGTTTTCCCCTATTCCAGTTACGTATAAATACCTCAGACTAGCGCCATGTACTTCAGTTTGATCTACGCAATTTACCTGTGTTCTCATCTCCTTCCGCTGTGAAGATAGGTTCTTCCAGCGAGACCTCGGCGGAACTGGACTTCCTTTACCAAGCCTTGCTAGTCATCCTCTACGTCTACTGTTCCCTGTTGGACGAACAGAGGAGAAGAGACCGACAGGACGCGTCTCGTAACAAAAGATCAAACTCTTCCCCTGGCTCCAACTCTTAAGTTCGGAGCCCGCCTACCCCAACCACGTCCTTCCGTAGCCCCCCATCAGACGACTCCTCTGACGACACCCAGACCCCTACCTCCTCGCGCCCTCACCCTCCACACCCCCACTCGGTGGTTCCTAATCCAACATCGCAGACTGCTCGCCCTTCGCCTAGAAGTAGGCGCATACCAGGTCCCTCGAGTCAAACCGGATCCATCTTCGGTACACTAAGATCCTGTCTCCGATCTGGAAGTTCCCCGGAACCACAGGCAGAGCTCGATACGACTCCAGCCACCGCAGAGCTTTCTGTCCCTCACCGGGGAAATACAGAGACCACCCACCCTGTACAGGACCAACAGCAGGAGGAAAGCGAAGAATACCCCGACCCAGAGGTCTCCATCCACGTCGATACTGAGCCGCTCACGGACCCACCTCCACGCTCTTACGAAGAGCCTAACCCATACCTGGAACCGGGCGAAGAACATTTTGGCCTCTTTGACCCCGACGACCACACCCCTCCCTCTCCCGATACCCTTGCCCGAATACACGAAGGAACGCGCCAAGCAATCGCTAGGGCAATGGCCGACGAAAGCAAGGAAAACAAGGCTGCCCTCCCCGATGGATTTTCCGGGGAAACCGAGGATGCCAATCGATGGCACAACCAGATGCGGGCATATTTCGATGCCAACCCGCAGATCTTCGACTTCTCTACTACTAAGGGAGATAAACAACGAACCATCACCTTCCTGAATCGCATGAGCAAAGGACAAGGAAGGGCCTTCGCAGAGAGCTGGTACGACAAGATGTACGGCGACGATGAAGAAGGGAAAAAGATTACCTTCAAGGACGTATCAGAAAGCTTCCTCAGCACCTTCTGCCCGGCTTCAATGGAGCAACGTGCCCGCAACGCCCTCCATGCTATGGACATCAGGAAGTTCAGAGGGAACTTCCACAAGTTTAGAACGGTCTTCGAATTGGAGGCAGGGAGAGCGAAGATGAAGGATATCAATGACGTCTTCCGCATCCTCCGCAAAGCTGTGGACTTGGATATGGCCAAAGCAATGGCCTTGGTAGTTCCCCAACCGAAGACAATGAAGGAATGGCTGGACAAGGCCGGCGACTTCTACGATCTCGCCGAGCAGAATAAGTACGACAGGGGAGGAGGTTCAGGCTGGATGCCATCGATCAGGAGACACAACAACGACCGAGACCCCTACCAAATGGACGTCGACGCTATCCGCCTCACCCCAGATGAAAGAGCCGAATGCTTCGCCAAAGGACTATGTTTCATCTGCAAAAAGCCAGGCTGCTCCACAAGGAACCACCCTCGAAACTCGGACAGACGTTTCGGAGGAAATAGAGGCGGGAATAAAAGTGAAAGGAGTGGAAACCGCAACCGCAACCAGATTAGGGCAACCGAGATCAAAAAGGAATCTCAGATGCAACGGTTCATGAAGGAACAAGGGATCTCCGAGGAAACGGCAATCAAGACCCTTCGGATCTGTTACCAGAAGCACGACGAAGAAGGAGAAAGCAGCGATGAGGATGAAGCTGCAAATCATGTGACTCTTAGCTCGGATTTTTGAAAGGGAAGGAAGGAGCGACGTCTTCGCTTCCCAGGATCGCCCCTGTAATAGTAACCAGTACCAAGTCAAAGTCAATGAGAATCCCCACTTCCCTCTACGCTGGTACTACTGGGCAAATCGTCGACAAGCTCGCGCTAGTGGATAGCGGGGCAACCGGATGTTTCATAGATTGGCATCTAGTGAATAAA
This sequence comes from Tylopilus aff. beelii, assembly GCA_038094295.1. Lineage (NCBI taxonomy): Eukaryota > Fungi > Basidiomycota > Agaricomycetes > Boletales > Boletaceae > Tylopilus > Tylopilus aff. beelii. The sequence continues at coordinate 4,399 of JBBPTU010000950.1, read as the reverse complement.
GCTGGATGGAAGAAAGAGCGGATGAAAACCCCATTAAGAGCAAGTAACGTGGACGGCACCACAAACAGTAATGGCCTAATACGCCACCAAGTAACCCTAACGCTGCGGATCGGCGATAAGGAACAACAACGGCAGTTCATGGTTATAGACTGTGGGAAGGAAAGTCTAATCCTAGGCCTCCCATGGCTACGCGAGACCAACCCCCTCATCGATTGGGCAAAAGGGACCGTAGAACTCCCCCACGTAATGCCCAAATTACGACACGACTCCCCGAAAGCAGTAACTCAACGATACCTCATACGGTATTTAGGGATGGACCCAGACGCTCGAATAGCGAAACTCTGGAAGAAAAAGCTGGACCACGAAGCGGCCCGCGCTTACCCGGTACGAAGGACCACAGTATCCACCACCTTGGCGGCGGCATCGGAGAAAGCCAAGATAACCCTGCCGGCAGCGTACCAAGCCTATGCCGAAGTCTTTCAAGAACCCCCCGTAGGGGAACTCCCACCAGCGCGAGTCTTCAATCACGCGATAGACCTCACCAAGGACTTTGTACCAAAGCGGGCCAAATCCTATCCCCTGAACCCGGCCGAGACCCAGGCATGCCGAGAATTTGTTGACGAACATCTGAAGAGTGGAAAGATCGTCCCCTCTAAGTCACCTCAAGCATCCCCTTTCTTCTTTGTGCCTAAGAAAGACGGCAAACTTCGTCCCTGTCAGGACTACCGCCATGTTAATTCGGGAACGATCAAGAACGCCTACCCCCTTCCCCTTATCTCGGATCTCGTCGACAAATTGAAAGACTTGTCTATTTTTACCAAGATGGACGTGTGATGGGGGTACAATAACGTCCTGATTAAACCAGAAGACCGCTGGAAAGCGGCCTTCGTAACCCCGTTCGGCCTCTTCGAACCAACCGTGATGTTTTTTGGCCTCTGTAACTCCCCGGCAACCTTTCAGGCCCTCATGGATCACATCTTCGGGGATATGATCACGGAAGGATGGCTGATCATCTATATGGACGATCTTCTCATCCATTCCAGTACCCAACAAGACCACGACGAGCGAACTAGAAGGGTCCTACAACGGATGAGAGACCACAAGCTTTATCTCAAGTTGGAAAAATGTAGCTTTAACGCATCTGAGGTGGAATACCTGGGTATGGTGGTAAAGCAAGGGGAAGTCAAAATGGATCCCACTAAACTTACTGCAATCGAAAACTGGCAACCCCCTTCCTCCGTAAAGGCGGTCCACTCCTTCATCGGATTCTGCAACTTCTACCGAAAGTTCATTGCGAACTTCTCGGACCTCGCGCGGCCACTTCATGACTTAACCAAAAAGGGGGCCCCCTGGAACTGGTCACCGGCCTGCCAGACGGCGTTCACCAAATTAAAGGAAACCTTCCTGACCAAACCAGTCCTCCGCTACCCCGATACGGGTAAACCCTTTACAGTTATGACGGATGCATCGCTGCTCACCGCAGGAGCGGTCCTTATGCAAAGGGATTCCGCCGGCGACCTCCACCCCTGTGCTTACTTTTCTAAGACCTTCGGTTCCGCAGAACGGAATTACGACATTTATGACCGGGAGATGCTAGCAGTGATCTTAGCCCTTGCCGAGTGGAAACATTACCTGTCAGGAACCGTACATCCCGTCACAGTGCTTACCGACCATCGGAACCTTACGTACTTCAAACACCCCCACAACCTGTCCAGACGACAGGCTCGTTGGCAGATGTTCCTGCAGGATTTCGACCTCATCTGGACCGCCCTCCCGGGAACGGCGATGGGCCCTGCCGACGCCCTCTCACGAAAGGATGAGGTTGATACGTCGGAAGACAACACGGACATCGTCTTCCTGCCCCCTACAGCTTTTATCCGCAAACTTGACCTCGCGCTCGCCGACAAGATCTCCCGCTCCACCAGTGACGATCCACTGGTCTTGGACACACTCCGTGCCATGTCTTCTTCCGCCTCCCCATTCCCTCGCACCGCCCCGTCCGATTGGACCTTCATCGACGGGGCCCTTTACTTCAAGGGGCGCCTGTACGTCCCGGAGCCGGCGCGCCAGGAGCTCCTACACCAACTTCACCTCTCCCAAGCGGGAGGCCACGAGGGCCGCTTCCGCACCCTCGCCCGTGTCTCCCGTGATTATTGGTGGCCTGGCCTTGCCTCTCATGTCCGCCGTTTCGTTCAGGGCTGCTACGTTTGCCAGGCAAACAAGGTTAATACCCACCCCACTGTCCCCGGGCTCTCCCCGATCGCCACATCAGCTACCCACCCCTTTCAGCAAATCTCGGTGGATCTGATCACCGACCTCCCCCGTTCCGGTGCCTTTGACTCTGTCATGGTCGTGGCCGACCACGGTCTTACGAAGGGGGTCATTTTCATCCCGTGCACCAAAACCGCGACCGCCGCGGATGTTGCAGCCCTCTTTTTCCACCATGTCTTCCCCCGCTACGGCCTCCACGACAAGTGCATCTCCGATCGAGGGGTCCACTTCGCGTCTGCATTCGCCAAGGAACTCGCCCGTCTGCTCGACTACGACGCAGCTCTCTCCACTGCTTATCACCCCCAAACTGACAGCGAAACCGAACGAGTAAACCAGGAGTTAGAAACCTATCTGCGCATCTTCTGTGGCAACACTCCCGAACGATGGAGTGAACTCCTCCCTATGGCAGAGTTCTCCCATAACTCTGCAGTACACTCCGTTACCAACACCTCTCCTTTCTCCTTGATGATGGGATACGAGCCTAGAGCCTACCCCCCCTTGACCAAAACCACCTTCCTCCCCGCCTTGGAAGACCGTTTGCGACTGTTAGATAAGGCCAGATCAGAGGCTCTAGCAGCCCACCAAAAGGCCCAACAGGATATGAGGGAACGGACCAACACCAGATTCAAAGGATGGAAGGTGGGAGACAAGGTCTGGTTGGAAGCAAAAGACCTTCGCATCAAATTCGCCCACCGAAAACTAGCCCCGAAACGAGTCGGCCCCTTTGAGATCACACAAGTCCTCAGTCGGCTAAACTACCGACTGTCCCTCCCCCCGACGTGGAAGATACATGACGTATTTCACGCCACTAAACTATCCCCCGCAACCACCACTGCCGAATTTGGTCCCGCGTTTGCCCAGCCACCCCCTCAAAACGTAGAGGGAGATCTCGAGTACGAGATCGATGACATCAAGCGCCACCGTCGCAAGGGAAAGGCCTGGGAGTACCTGATCAAATGGAAAGGATACGCCGATAGCGAAAATACCTGGGAACCGGCCCAGAATCTCTCCCACGCCAAGAGGACACTGAAGGAATATCATAAACGCTTCCCAAAGGACTTTCCCACATGAAAGTAACCCACCTCAGTCCCTACCATCACCATGCTCTCGTTCTTCGACCTCTGCGCCACCACCGTGATTTCCATGCTCCTTTCCTTCCTAGCGGTCTATTACTGGAGCTACTGCCAACACGGCATAAAACTAGAAGTAACCACCCCCAGGGGGACTTGGTCCCTCTCACTTACCCCAGTACGTTTCCCAGATGTTCTAAACCCAGACTGGGACACTGCCCCAACCGCCCCTCCCACACCTGTCGCGCCCGTAGCGCCACCACTACCCGAACCAGCACCACCGGCACCGCCTGCGGTGCCACCAGCCACTCCACCTGTCGTGCCACCACCCCCTAATCAGGAAGTCTTAGATAGGAACTGGCAACCGCAATGGGTTCCCGAACCGGACCATCCCATGATGGAAGGAGAGGCGCCACCGGAGGAGGTATAAGACGAGAAGGGGACAGACCAGATGAGCACCATCCTCCGATGCTCGTCTACTACCGCCTCTCCACCTCCTCTAACCCCATCTCCCTCCAAAAAGAACAAATCGACACCCGGTTTCACGATGACTATCCCGTACCTGAGGAACTCCCCCTCTTCCTGGACCTCCTCTCCCGCCCCACCAAGCATGAACTCATCTCCCAGATCGTGGAGAACCCAGACCACCTCAAGTGCTACCAGTCCCAGAGCGCTTACACCCCCGGTCCCCTCCATAACCTTATCCTTGCCGTCCACACCCTTCGCCGCGCCTCCCACGTACTCTGCTGGACCGACCCGGCCACTGAGGAGACGACAACCGCAGTCTTTGCTCTATCAAAGACCCTACCGCAACACTTTGACAAGTTGTTGGGACACGGCTTCTTGTCCCTGGTGGAGACCCTTCCGCTCTCGTTGCAATGTACCCTGGTGCACGACGTGTTCCTCCAGTTCCCCCGCAGCGTCCTCCGAGAGTATCTGGTCAGGGTCTTCGAGCGGTGGGACCAACCGGAGTTACCAGTGGACGACCCTTCAGCCGCCACCAACCCCGTCTCCTCTCGAAACTCTCGCCGCCGTCGCCGGGGTGCACGACCTGTGGG
>JBBPTU010000948.1:0-16115 GCA_038094295.1 Tylopilus aff. beelii | reverse complement strand
CTACAATATATTGCTAAGGATGCCTTCTTGCCATCATTTGACCTAATCATTGAGTTAGAGTTAGAAGGAAGTTTTACCATTTTACCTGAATTTCTTTGACCATCATGAAACCAAATAGTCTTTTTGTCATCTATCAGTTGCATTACAAAGTGATTATTCCCATAGTATACTACACCTCTCAAATGAAGCAATGAATTTCTAGTCTTGCCCATGATTTTGATTGTATTTGATATGCTAAAATCAGTTGGTACAGATGATATGTCAAAGCATATAATATGAGGAATCTTTGAGAAGTGTAGTTTGTTATCAAATTGTTTTTCACAAGACCCACACATAGGTGGTTCAGTAATGATGAAATGATTCAAGACCCATTCAGAAACACTTCGTGCTGTTCCTGGCAATATGTCATAGTGGTTGGAGTCATTAGTATAATAAGATAGTTGCCTATTACATGATTTACATAACAGCCAGCCTCCATGAAAATGTTCAGTGAATAGTAAACGTGCAAGTTCATTCACACTAGCAAAACCATGTCCCATTGGAAAGCTGAGGGGATCAAACTGATGGATTGAGTTTCTCACCATATTACGCACTTTAGAAAATGATGATCTTTGAATCCTCATGTTCTGAAAACCTTTTACTAGATCTTGAACATATATGCTTTGAAGTTTGAACACTTTGTTCCAAATTGCAGGCTTTTCATTCCATATTCCAAATAGAATGGTAAATATAGCATCATAGGCACAGCTCCAGCTTACATTATCCCATTCTAAAGAAACAGTTTCATTGGAACATTTAGTTGCAATACTATTAGCTTTCTGATCTTTCTGATTGTTTGTCAATGCTATGCTACCTTGTGCAATAACATGATTTGATGTAATAACCATTGCATCCTTTGATCTCTTTGATCTGTCAATTAATTTCCATTCAAGATCAAGATCATATGACTCCATCATATCATGTGAACTCCATTTCAATGAATGATGTATCCTTCTAGGAATATAATTCATACCTTTCCATGTTCTGAACTGTTTGATAACTACATTTCTTCTATGTCCTATCACTTGTGCAGGTAGTTTTTTCTCATAACGCAGATGGGTTATATCATCTAAAAGTTCCAATTCACGAAATTCAGATCTTAACCAGCCTGATAGTCCACCCACAATTTTACCTGGATCAAAGTCTTGTATAATTGCTGTACCTTTGGCAGACACACCTCTGGATAGTGCAGTATAGTATGACTGATGAGATATGCAGTGATGTAAATCTACAATATTATATTCTCTGGTCTTACCCTGTGATGCATAATCTGTCATTGCAAAGTTAGGAAGTACCTGAACCTGTTTTCGTCTAATTTGAATGGCTTGATCACTAGGAAGCATACAAGTAATATCACGAATAGTATGTGGAATGGGAACTACATTGATAGGAAGTCCTTCAATTTCCACAGCAGAAGGTGGACTTATAAGTTCCACAAATAAAGTATCCAATACTAATTGTTGGTGATATCCTGGCTGTGTTGTCCATCCAACTACTCTGCCTTCTTGACCATTTGTAATACAAAGTTCTGTGGCATCATTATGCCGGATAATAATAGGCATTCCTAGACATAATTGAAGACATGCAGCAAGATGATCTGATGTGTGTGGCGAACTTTTCCATAAGATTTCTTGCTCTTGTAATGAAAGACATACGGTATTCTTAGTATTACGTTTACCTGCAGGTCTTTTATCAGCTGTTTCAGTACTTGCAATTCGCAAATCTTCAGAAAAAAATGACACTAATTCTTGATTAGTGTCCTTGGCAAATCTGATACATCCAAGCTCATTAATCCGATCCTTTTGTGAATTCCAAGCAGTGATGATAGATACATTTCGAAAATGTTCTGAAGTAAGTGAAGGATGTGCTTTTGACGGTGATACAACACAAGACTGCAAGAAGTCTAGGTCTGTTTTTGTGCAACTCTTATACCGCATATTATTCAGTGCTAGACGGAATTTGACATCCTCACTAGATTGTATAGTTTGCCGCATATTTGATCTCAAAATTACAACAGTTGTTATTTGATGCCATAATGCCTTTCCAATGGCTGATTCTTGATCATAATGTGTTAAAGAAGAATATATGGAGTTGCCCACTGTACCACTATATAAAGATCTAGATTCACCTCCTAATACAGGAGGAAGCTGAGCAAAATCACCTGCAAATATTATATTCACTCCTCCAAATGGAAGCTCACTAATATTAAAGGCCTTTGCAAGCTGTGCAGAGATCTTATACATGTCATGACAGGATAACATAGATACTTCATCTATGAATATGTATTTGACTCCTTGTAGTTTCTCCTTCATAATAGATATCGAACTTGTACTAACAGTTCTTTTTTCATGTATTCCCAGAACTGAATGGTAGGTATGACCCCCTACATTTGCAGCAGCAGTACCTGTTGGAGCCAATATCAAAAATTCAGATTGCCTTCCAATATCTGCAAAGAATTTCTTTAATGCTTTAATGACCTGACTTTTTCCAGTGCCTGCCATACCACCTATATACATTTTTAACTGATCTTTAGACTCAGATACAATATGATTGGCTACAATTCGGAATGCTCTTTCTTGTTCTTCATTTAACTTGAATTCCTTAACAGTATTGTCAATAGTTTCCTTAAGTGATTTCTCAAATGGAACAAAGGATCTATTTAGGTAGCTTTCATCTACAATTTTGACATCAGATGAAATATGATGACTACTGCTTTGGCCATTGCTTGAAAGGTTATGTTTATCTTCTAGTCTATGAATTGATTCACCTGGAATGCCAACTTTGGATTTTGTCAACATCTTGGTTCTTGCTTCTTGAACTTTGGAACGCCATAAGTTGGCATCCAATGAAAGATCAGGTTGAAATCGACAAGGTTTGTCAATGAAATTTGATCCAATTGGCATATCTTCTAGCCAACCTGAGTTTGTCATTAATCTTTCTATAAGGCTTTTGTCATATTCCCATTTTGCATACTTGGGTCCCAGATAGTCAACAACCATTGGCTCAACTTCATGATAGTTGTCAATGAGCTGCTCACTATCTATATCATCCAGTATTTTTTCAGAAAGTCCAAAACTCTGCAATGAGACATAACCTTCTATTTTGGCAGTTTTACGACGCTGAAGTGCAAAGTCATCTCGTGCATCCATGCATTCATATTTTACATTCAAATTCTGCATTATTAATAAATGCAATGGTTTGAACATAGTTGTAGTGAAACTTGAATCCCAGGTCGCCTCCGAGTTCTTTAAATCATAGCCTGTTCTCCAAGGTACAAACAAGGTCAACATGGTGGCACAATAGAACTCTCTATCACCTTTATCACTGCGAGGTAATGAAGATCCTAGGAAGTTTGGTACCCACTTTATATTGGATGGTAAGCACTTAATACCATGTGTCTCATATAAAGGATGATCTGTTTGAAAAAGCAACAATCCAGTGGAAACTTTAGTATCATCATGATTTGTGGAAAGCTGTAGATGTTTTCGTTTTTTGTCTGATATAGGAACACGTTGATAAGTGCATATCCAATCATAAAGTGAAATGTTACTACATTCATTAGGACGGTAAACATAGTCAAAAACAATACTCACACCAAGAATTTTCCTTTGTGACCGTCTTAGTACCAATTGTTCATTTTGCTCAACAATCATTGCATCATCTGTATGCCACACTTTTCGAGCTTCATGAACATATGAGATCCAATAAAAAGGAACAAAGCTGTGATCAGTATAATGATCTGGATTTTGCAAAAGATATAATGATGCAAATGGTGCTCCAATCTCAAGCTTTGATGTAAGTGAATTTACTATTTGGGTCATGATTTTTCTTGCCTTTTCTTGACGCTCAAGTGTTCCACCCAAAAGTTGAGAGTTCCTCTGAAATACACCTCGGATTGTATCAAATACCACATAAGTCTTCAATGGATTTTTACTAATATAGTCTGAAATATATGCTACTACTGCCTTGGTTGCTGTTCCTGACAAAAGGCTGGTAACATCTGTATTGCATCTGAACAAATAAGATACAAGGTAAGTAAATGTATTCATCATTGCTTCACCCTTCTTAAGATTCAAATAACCTGTAGATGGATCCACAAATGTATGTGCAAATATGGCTCTAGGAAAACGTGCTTTGCATGTTCCAAGCTTGTTTGATCTGCAACCAACATTTGGTTGATGATTATTTGATCCTGCAATTGTTGACCTGGACTCTTGTTTTCCTGTACATGTATGCACATTTGTACGAAATAATATATCATCAGTCACTTCTTTAAAAGATGTCATCCAGGATTGATAGGTAGAACAATCATCACATGAACATTTCTTGGTTGTGCGATTTATACACTGATATGGAGGTGGAACTGGAAGGGTTTCAGTTGGTTTAACATATTCATCGTGAATCTCTTGGTCTGTTAAGTGCTGACGAACAGAATCCATGGAACCAGTGTTAAATTCACCATTATGACAACCTTCCAAATAAGATACTAGACTCCGTTGAAAATTAGATTCCTTACACATAATTAACTTCCGAAGCTGCTGTGGTGTCACACTAGATTTGATCCATATCAACATATGTAAGTGAAGGGTCAACCTGCCCTGCTGTTCAACTACACCATAATAAGCATCAGTAACACCATAGAAACCACGTGAATAATTACAATGTATTCCCTGAGTAAATATATCAGAATTGCATCCATGCTGGATATTAGATCCAAGAACATGTTTGATAAACATGCTTATCATCAGGTGGAAAAATCTTGCAGCTGCAACAGGATTTTCAGATATCAATTTCCGGCGCTCAGCTTGAGATAGAATTTCAGGTTCAAACTTAGTACTAGAACCTGCATAATATAAACAGATAGGATGTTTTTCATCTGAAGGTGACAAGGTTACATACCAGGAAGGTGCTCCCTTTAAAGCAATGAGTGACCATATTTCATTTCGCATATGTTTTTTTGAAGTCATTGAGCCCTTCACATCCTTGGCAATCATATCAAGATCATGTACAAGCTGGAAACATGTTTTCTCAGCATCAGTGGCAGGTATTACATGTTCACCAGATTGCATCTTAATAGACATTGTATTTAATACAATAGGATCAATATTAAAAATCCGGTCAATCACAGAGCTAAATGAGCCTCGATTTGTCAATAGAAAGCCGCTTGTAGTGGCTTGTTTTATTTGCTCATGATTGAAAGCAATCAATGGAAACATCTCATCTTTCTGAAACCGCTTGTCATAGTACATGAGCATGGACTTCTTGCGCATTACATCAGAAATCTTTCCTTTATGCAATTCATTTCCAATACCACCTAGTCCATAAGGAAACAACCAGGGAAACATCATTGGATACAGTTGCATATTATTCCATAATGTTTGTGCTGTATCCTCTCTACCAATGGCCATGATTTTACCCCCTTGTTGCAAGTGTTGTAGAGCCATTGACTTAAGAGCATCCAAAGGCATATCAATATAATTTTGACCAGTTATTCCATGAACTGTCATAGGACAAACCCCATTGTCTGTTCCATCATCTTCACCATTGTCATGTAAACTACGAGCTTCCAAGGGTCGATCACCAGATGATTGATGATAATCAATAATTACAGGAGGGAGTTTTTCTGAATAAGCTAGAAGATTGTCTAAGGATATGTTCAAATCATTGTAATCTTTATGATTTAGTTTCAACCAGCTTAATGCATCATAAATCTTCTTACGCCGCACAAGCAATGGGGTACGTTTGAAATCATCCTCAGTTGGAGGTAAAGGGCCAGAAAATATAATGGCAATGACATCATCCAAATCAGATGGGGGTGGTGGTAATGTGGAATAAATCTTCTGTGTAGGGTGGCGAAAGCATATTGCATTGGCAATTAATTTGTGTGAACCTGAACTCAACACCTTTACTATACATCTGTTATGCCGGACTCTTGACAATAGAATTTTTTCTATATATGATAGTCCCTTCAATTGAGATGGAACTTCACCATACCACATACTGTTTGCTAAGGCCATTTTAGGACAGCATCCCCTTCTCAATGAGCTCCAACATGAGTTGCAAATCTCATCACAATTTGGTGCAAGTATTGGACCCATAAGTTCTGAAATTGGATCAAGATGATGTAGCCGTTCTTTGCGAGTAACAAACTGGTCCTTACGAGCTAAGCAAGATAAATGCTTGCTTGAAAGAGAAGAAACTTTGACTTGCAGTTTTAAATTGGTACAAAGTAAACCACAAACAGCACATCCTTTCTCTTCCAATACAGAAGGTGAGGTATCTTTACAGAAACATCTGATTATCTTGTTTTTCAATTTAGAAGATGGGGGAGAAGGTGGAAAGGCATGCTGTGACCTCTGATCAACATCTGAAGTATTGGTAGTCCTTTTACGTTTCTTGTTCAATCTCCTTGTGTGTTTGAATACAGATACAAGGACATTTTGATTGAAGGTTGAAGATTCCATGATATTCTGTGCCAGTTTCAACAAATCAGAGCTATTGCTCCTTTGTGGTATGAATGTATTATAGGCACTTAGTAGCTTACGTGCAGAATTATTAGGCAAATGTGAAACCAATTTATCCAGTGGAAATATGGCAATGATCACATCAGTATCAGTAATAGCAATAGCAGAAGAAAGAGGCAAATGTGCTACATATTCATATGTATCAGTTTGTGAAAAGTTGGATCTATCAAAGTATTCCTCCATCAAATAAGGATGAAGTTCATTGCCCAAGAATGTAGCATTGCATTTTCGCCCCTTACCTCCTGCATGAGGTTTTGAAGCTGTGAAACATGTCCTACACAAATTGACTTTGGAACTCACTGGCACTTTAGGTACATTATAATCTGGCATATTACTTTGAGATGCTCTTAAAGTACTTTTCAGAGGTGCAGTAATTGTATGCCAGTGGTGTGATTCAGGCATTTTGCTCAACATGTAATGCTGTGATAGTATTGCAGTGAAATCATGACTTAACATTGTATTGCGTAAACAAAACAGTTTACACCCATATATTACCATCCGTATACGTACTGAAAGAACTTTCAAAGACAAGCATAGGGGAAGAGGAAAGGGAACATGGCCATATATAAAAGGGCCAAAAAAATATCCACTAGTATACTCATAAGTCAACTTCAAGTTGAATGACTTAAAGTCCATATAATATTCTTTAGTATACTCATAGGGCAATGACTTAAAGTCCATAGATATAATATTAGATCCTCCAGTTGGAGTGGACAATATAGAATATATACCAATTACAGGCCTATACCCAATGCTAGGGTCCGCTATACCAATTACAGGCCAATACCCAATGCTAGGGTCCGCTATACCAACTACAGGCCTATACCCAATGCTAAGGTCCACTATACCTCTCAAATGAGGCCCCGAGTTGGTAGAAACACTAGAAATAAGGTCGCTGAGAGGAGGTGCAACTCGAAGCAATGAGATGGTGGTAGGAGCTTTATCAGAATTGGTCAATAACTTAGATTGGATTGACTTACCTGCAACAGTGAGATATCTTGACCACTGGCAGTTCTCATTCCGACTCTGACAATAATCTGACACAGGAAGTGTGCCAGTGTATCGAGAGAATTCTATTTGATTTTGAGTTTCGTGATAATAACGTGTAGACTCACAGGGCTGATTTCCGTTTCCCAACGAACCGACACTTTGCATCATGATTGTCGATTCGTAGCAGATCACGTGATGTAATGGGATCGTCGAGCGGCCCTTCGGTTCGAGTTCTAGCGAAGCCCAAGTACCACCCACGGCGATGATCTGATGCAAAGCACTCAGTACGACAAAATAAAGTGTCCAACTCACAAGAGCATGACGAAGGGCCCACGAATTGAAGGTCGACGAACTGAAGGTACGCAGTGTCTTCAGCATTTTGGACGGATTCGGGGCAGCACTGGCAGTAGGGTGGATGGCTGGCAAGTGAGTAGGGAAACAATTGACACAGAAAGGCGGCACTGACCGACGACGTTATGTGACACTAGGATTGGCCGAAAAACCGATCCTGAAACAACCTTCCGTTTCCGTCCGTTCCTTGTGCAACTCGGCGATCAAACGGTTCAAGTTAGCAACTGAGATCATCAGTATCACACCCGCAATCTCGTGATACTTTGTCAGGTACAGCAAGCGATGCCATCGCAACCTCAACAATTCCTCTGTTCGAACTCAAACACGACCTCCGGTGCTTTTTACAATCAGCTCGGCCGAGACATCCCTGCAAACTCACATGGTGCGTGCAGTTGGTATCGCTGTGACGAGAGCCACTAGTATGTGATGATCACTAACTGTCAGTCCGAGCGACCAACCTTATAGAAGCCGGTCGGAAAGGTCAAGGGATCACGACCTTCACACCGTCTGTGGTCCGATTCAAGTGCACACTTCCTGAGTACTCGCAACAAGGCCAGGAAGAGACCATGTCCACTGGTGTGCCCTCGTCTCCATCTACTGATCACTCATCCGGCGAGGAAATCTTCGTTCAAGACATGCCGGCCCCACCCACTCCAGCAAAATTCAAAAAGGGCCCACGGCCCACAGATGGCGGCGCATCATGTACGTACATAGTGCCTGATCCGCATTCCAGTGATGATTGACCGACTACAACCGCGATACAAAGTCTTTGATGTTAGTGACGAAAGGAAGATATTGATCAGGGGACAGAAGTAAGTCGATCATGCACACCACTGGCAGTTCCGTGTTATGATCTAACTGTCGACGATCACATTTAGTATTCTAGTTATTCACGACGACGTGGAAGAACACCTCCTGCGAAAAGGTCTTCTTGACGCATCAGATGCGCTGGAATTTTGGTTGGCATATATCAACGACATTCGCTGGATTAGCGGCGAGGTGAGTACAAAAATTTGTCTGTAGTTACATGCATTAAAGTACAGTAGATGTGGTTACAAGTGCAATGGTACGCCACGAAGGAAACCCTTATACGAATGAAAGGTCTTTGTAAGAAGCCAGATATAAAGCGTAAAATCAAGTAAGTAATACACTCTACACCTTTCGCGAACAGATCTTGTCGACACTCCTATCAGTGCGTTGGATATGCTCGACGTCGTCCTCACCGAAGAAGAAGATTACATCACAACACACACTGTCTTCGGTACGTCCACGCAAACGCTGTCAAACCGAAGATAAAATCTTACTCTATTGGCCTCAAGACACTGTTCGAATTGACCGAGTAGTCGGAGGGGCAGAACCCACAACTGGTGTTCTTCGATGTCGGTAGGACGCTTTGACCAGTGATATGTCACCTTGGACTGATCTCTGGCACAGGTACACTCTGGACGATTTGGAAATGACCTTGGACGAGTTCCAAGAGAAATTAACCTAGCTTACTGTTCGTAATCAACAATGCGCTGTCCTACCAAGTAGAGTTAAGTCGGCATGCCATGTACTAAGTACGTTATCGAATCCAACAAGTATTCAGCGCAATGTCACTGCACCGTTCTGGGACGGGTACGAACTCATTATCATTCAAGATCACTCTTATCAGTTCGCAAAATGAACCGCAATTCAAGTACTAAACGAAGTACACGTGTGAAATATCAATTTGGAAGAGTACCGAGTATAGCAGCCCAATGTATATTAAGTCCGAGATTGTTAGATTCAGAACTACTCTTCCTGGCGTAAGTATTTGCTGTGTACACCACCATTGCCAGTGAACCAACTGGCATGTCATGATTGTACAGAGGCGCGTTGCTGGAGTGTGGATTGAGGTGTCGTTCAGGGTCGAATGGAGCGTCCTGTGCTGTGTAATCATAGATCGGAACTATTCCACGATCGCATCAGTAACGTGCTCAATGCGATTGGAACATCACTCACTAACACCAGACGCAGGCAGGCTGAGACGTTTCGTAGTCGTAGACCCCTGGCCACGTGGACTAAAGACGGACGCCACAAAATTTGATGACGACTTGACGGGAGTACTCGACGCACTCGTACTAGCGACTGTGGCAAGGACATCAAACATAAACTTATCAACAAAGTGACTCGAGACACACACCAACTTTAAAGTCCCCCGCACGATCGTTGCGACTTTCTACATAAGTACGAAACTGTAGATGTGAGGCAGACAATTCGAAGACGAAAGATCCCGTGCCGAAAACGACACCAAGGCAACCAAGGAATCTCTCGAATTCCTGGACAAGCATATTACCTTCCACTACCTTGAGCCCAGATCCATCCGATCCATACAAACGCCTTGGGTTATGCAAATGGCAACCTGTGACAAGGATGATCGACACACACATGGCGTATCCACCACCAGGTGGTGTGGATGCCAAGGTAACGCCCATATTGCCACTACTACTTGAAGTTCGACGAGTAGTGAGGATTGCTGGACTGGCCCGGGACAAGTTCACATGAGATCCACGAGATTGGAATTTATAAATCCCGCGAACGAATCTATCAACCGATGATTACAGCGTCAAAATGAAAATAAACAGGAACTTACTTAACGTTAAAAGTACCCCCATTCGCGTACCATAAATCGAGCGACGTCGTGTCCGCAATACCCCCCGACCAGTAATTAACTAGGGTGGCTGGCCTGGATGCAATAAGGACATGACGGACAGAAGGTAACAAAAATGTCTCACGGAAGGTTAACAAGATCCTTGTACGTGTTGCGATATATAGTATCTCGATTCGGCACCTCTGTGCCGTCCTCTGCCGGAGGTTGATAGCTACAGATGACAAAGAAAGGAAACAAAGAGATGAGTGTCAGCGACGTGGCTCCCACATATCCATACCTAATATTCTGACTTGTAATGTCGGCGAGGAATACCTGGCTGGAACGTCTGTCAGAAAGTTCGATAGTTGGAGGACGTAGAATCAACGAAGCTCACCTTTCTCGAAGCTATACCAACAATCAAAGGGTCTGGATGTATTGGCCCACACGAATAAACGCACCTGAGGTTCGTTCTTACGCACGACAGGCGACGCGCTGTAATCCATCAACACGAAAAGCTCTTAAACGATGTGAAGGTCGTACCCGATTGCCTGGCGGTGAGCATCCATTAATTGCGCTGGAATCTCATCTGAGTCGCTGTTTTCAGCGCGACGTTTCCGACCGACTTTCTCTCGTTTTTTTTTGCTAGAATATCATTAACGCGACGTACAAAGAGGTATTAAGATACATACCCAGCGGTTTTATCGCGGGCGGTCTTTAACCGGACGGGGATAGAATCCGACTGCACCTCACAGTCTGAATCGCCCTCCAGGTCACATTGATCATCACCCGTACTGGGATCTCCCTCGGATCCATCTGTATTGAACATCAGACAGAAAGAAAGTCAAAACGGAATAGACTAACCGGTCGCTGCATCATTCGTCCCGTCAGAGCATGACGCGGCCGACTCAGACCCATTTTCATCATCGGAACTGACACTATGATGCCGTGTTGGCACACATCAGAAGAGCGTGAAATAGAGAGGATACTTACATAGAAGGCGACGACCTAATCGGAGATGGCGATGCCTTTCTCTTACCACGGCTCGAACGTGCATGCGCCGCTCCTTGAAGTACGGCTAGCCCACTCTCACGCGCGTCAAGGAGCCTACGAAACGATGAGTGTGAGCCGAACTGAAGATGACACACGCACCGTTGAGATGGCTTGCGTCGACGACTGGAAGGCAGCTCTACGGGCGGACTGTCATCCCGTTTACGCTTACGGGGCTGATTGGTGTGCACTCTGTATGTATTGAGCGAGCGAACGAAAGAGGTGACGCGAGTCAGAAAGACATACACAGATAATACAGACGAACTCACGAGACGGATGTCTTGCCCCGAGACTCCACAGGCGACTTAGTATCAGACTTGTTCTTCGCTGATTTCCTGTCCACAGGTAGACACAATCAGAACGCACAGACAAGGAACTGAAGAGGATACTTACCTTCTTGGCATGACGGTGACAACTCCACACACAACGATGCGTATACAGTCGTTTTGAACAAAGCCCAAGGCTGTGTAACAGAAGGAACACATGACCTACGAAACGTCCATTGATGTCAATCGACCAAATCGATTGCGAAACGAACTCACCTAGGATACAAAGCCCAAGGCAGTGTAACAGAAGGCACACATGACCTACGAAACGTCCATTGATGTCAATCGACCAAATCGATTGCGAAACGAACTCACCTAGGATACAGTCCACGTCACGACATACGCGCACAAACGCATCGAACGAGCATGCACCGAATCCGCCTACGACGGATCACAGACCATACCATCCAACATCCGAGCCTGCGCACAAGGAAAATCCAGCACAGACGCACAATTGAGAGAGGGTCTGAGAACAACCCACCGGATCAACATAAAACCTTGACAAAAAGAACAGATGACCTACGTTCAAGCATATCGAGCCAGCTACGCACTCGACGTCACCCCTCAGTCAATGTTGTGACGGGAATTCATCACATGATGTGAACTCCGCGCGACAACTCCGAACCAAACACGTACCGGCGACTCACGTGTATACTTATCGACGAAACGATCGTTGGACCAATATTCATTCAACGCGCTCGACCACGCCCAACCCTCTACCGATGACATTGCACTGAACATTGCGACATCTTCGGACAATACACGCCGCATCGTGCAACATCGGAGACTGAAGACAATCACGCACAGGTATTGTTATGTTGACATGCGTGCAAGACCAACCGAGACAGGTAAGAAGATGTCATTGGAGTCACGGATCTAATACAAAGAAAGGGT
This sequence comes from Tylopilus aff. beelii, assembly GCA_038094295.1. Taxonomy (NCBI): domain Eukaryota; kingdom Fungi; phylum Basidiomycota; class Agaricomycetes; order Boletales; family Boletaceae; genus Tylopilus; species Tylopilus aff. beelii. The sequence continues at coordinate 3,333 of JBBPTU010000948.1, read as the reverse complement.
CATCGAACAGGCCCGGACGCTAGAGTGCGACGTCACAGGACAAGCATGCGGGCGAATTGATCACATTGCAAACGATCAAGCCTACGAGCACGGGGTGCATTGCGATGATGAACTCTCACCTCCGTCACGAGGTATCACGAAAAAGTGCCGGATCAGCGGCCGAGACTGCAGAGCGTCCAACCGGTCGCATGATGGCGACCATGCCTGACCATATATACGACTGACAGGTGAGCACGATATTGATACATGTAGTCAGGCAACGCAGCATGATACTCTAACACTAGCTGTCATTCCTAACGGTCACGAGAAACGTCACGGTAAACGGCCAGAAGTTTCCAATACCGAGCAACGACTGAAAATAGACACAGGAACAGTCAATAAACCGAAGCACCCAAGGTGGGCCGAACACTCAGAAGTCTACGACCCTCATCATGGACGATTACTTCGACTTTGATCGCGCCAGTAAGTGATGCGTGCCTCGAATCCATCAAACGCACTCATACATTGACCAGAGTTTCTACTCGGAGAACTCGTAAAACTCCGCACAGGAGATAAGTACGTCAGCCCATCTCAAGCAAGTAACAAGGTGAGCATATTCTCGGAAGGCCCGAACATTAACCAAGTCCATTCACACAGGACGCCGCCATACTAAAATCATGGTATGCATCAAAACCTGACCGGTTCCGGTTCTCTCGCATGGTCTACAAGACCGAAGGTTCAGACGAGGTCGAGGAAGCCTTGCTAACGGTGCAAGGATTCATTGTACGGAAGGACCTCCCGCCCGTCTTAGAGATGCCCAGGTAAGTCCGTCTTCATATAGAGCTGATACCCGCGAGTCGACACGATCTACAGGAACAACCACGCCGCCAAACACATGCGGCAAAACGTCAGACTGACCGGGCTCGGGATGAAACCGTTCGAGGACACCATCTCCGCAATACAAACTGCGCATAAGAAACTTTCGCGTAACTACGCGCACAATCAGCTTCTTCCATGGAACGTGGATACTTTCCAAGACCATCAAGTCCTGGATGTCAGCAACCGATACCTCTCGTCGAGACACCGTGAGGCAGGATCATCTGTGACCCCATTCGAGCCTGGCGTCGACCCCAACAATGTACTTGCGAGGCTGGCCGGCGAGGACTACGACCACCTGGAAGACAACAAAGTTTTCTACTATAGACCCGATTCGAATTACACAAAGTAAGTACTAGCATCTCATACCTTGTCAATTTGACGACACCATCCATACACTACTTACTTCGTTGTGCAGGTTCTATTCCTGCGAACCGAGTATATTCAGGGCAGGAGACCTCGTCGAATGTAACTTTGCAGTGGTAGCTTACCCCGTCGATCGAAAAACGGTAAGAATGCAACTTATTTTAAAGACCATTGCTTTGCTCTCAGCCGAACTTACAACGGTGAGTGCGCACACCCAAAAAAGGTACCTCGTCTTTAACATACACAACTAGGACGCGGACGACCGTCGACACCTGGCAACGTACCCGCGAAGTAAGAGCTATACTCCAGAGGTTATAACTCGCAAGCGTCAATTTTACGCAGAGGATGATGATGAGACCGACGCGGTAATGACGAGCCTGAAGAAGCTTAACACTGCCGAATAAGAGAAGGGATTGGTACTACCTAAGTTACTTACAAGTTACGACGGAAATTTAGTCGTGATAAATTCAAGTTTGCCTGCCATATAACTCTCAAGAGTGAGCGCCCAGTGTGCAAACGAACCTCAGGAAAAAAAGGGTACTTGCTGTGACTCGGACTCACGCTGACCGGAACTAACCGGGGAATTTCCCACGGCTCCATTATGTCGGAATTCAGGCACACTGCTTCGCAGGTGTAAGAACTCGCCTCTCTTCGAGAGGACTCGTAATGGTACTAGTAAGATCAGACGTACCAGTCAACTTTGTGTGATAGTTCCGGTAAAGCTTGTTACTGGAACCATGCCATTGTGTGTTGACGTCCCCATCCCTAACGGCGTCGTCCGGAAAGTCAGAACTCGAATGACTGCCATTGGGCTCCTCGGAATCAAGGGAACAGTCGTTCTGCTCAGGCAAGACAGAGCCCAAGCACAAATCCGCAGGGGGAAAGGTACGGTGGAACCGGTTGACGTGCTGTGTAAGCCCGGACTTGTTGCCAAACCAGTGCTTGCAACCAGGATATTCACAAGGGATGCGACTGGGGATTTTGGCACGACGGCCGCTGTGACTTGGAATAAAAGGAGTCGGCATGGTGTGTGTTGCTGGCGATAGGATTCAAACGAGGGGAATGAACGGAAGGCGGGGTTGGCTGCGAACAAAGAGTGCTGGCATCGGGCGGCTGGGTTGGATCAGTGGCAAGCGATGAAAATTTTTGAGCGTGACCAATTCCTGGAATGTAAACGTTAGGCCGAAATAAGGCTCACATGCCTCGCGTTTGACATACCGCAGGAGGTTAGTTGAATATGTCAGGGAGAAAGCTGCAAACGACAAGCAAATGGCGAGTGAGCCTCAGAACACAGAGGGAGGGGAGGTCCGGAGGTCCAGAACGCACATATTGCAGCAAATTCATCCGGTTCCCTGAGGATACGTTAGAAATAAACGAAGGTAAATGGTCCGACTTACAAAAGGTGAGCGGCGTGGCTGCCGAGATGCATACACTCTTTTTCCCCATTTTTTTCAACCTCACTAAAGTCCCTCCCTACCATATAGACTTCAATGGAGCCTCCACCTCGTCGTACCCGGGCTAAAAATGCTTTGCAGCATCCCGGGCTTCCGGATGCTCCAGTTAGACGCCGGACGCCTGCCGAAAAGAAGGCTGACGATGACCAACAGTTAGCACAACAAGCCATGAAAAATGCGAAAGCATTACTCACCTTAGATAACCTTGCTTCTGTCGAGGAAGCGATGAAGGTATCCCAGGATGCAAAGCGCGCTGTGTCCAAGAAAGGTATTCGTCCCATCAAAAAATTGGTTAAAGAAGATGTCACACCTGCAGACGTCCCTCAAGGTAGGTGGCCTAGCTGAGCGAATCCAAATCAGTGTTGATAGATGGAAATGTAGATGGCCGGACCATTGTGATCAGATCCACCCCGAGTGTCGCGACCGAGCCTAGGCCAAAGAAGGCACCTGGCCTTAACTTGCGAGAGATCCTGGCGGCAACGCAAGCTCGCCGCCAGAGTTCCGAGTCCCTGCAGCCAACATCAGCCAGCGACACGACTCGAGTTCAGGGAGTGGCACAGCCACAAGCAGACAATTTGCCTAAGTCGTCAGTCACCGCCTTCATACCTAGACCATGCTGATACTCACCGAATCCACGCTATTTTTCTTCAATCTGATA
>JBBPTU010000947.1:0-16146 GCA_038094295.1 Tylopilus aff. beelii | reverse complement strand
ATCGCCCTGTCACAAGTACCGTTGTTATCGCGTGCAGCACGCCAAGACGATCGCACTCACCAAACGTTAGGGAAGACAGTCGCGCCTGAACGGATAGATCAGTCGACATCGTGACCAGCGTCGAGGCCGCTCACCTTTCGGAATGTGATAGCCTTCGTAGACGTCGTCTTCAGTGGTCGCGTGAGGTATACCTAGACCGCATGGGCGGACGCGAAGACTCTGAATCGAGAGACCACGTACCTGTGGGTCCCATTGGACGACACCTCAACGTCTCTCGCAGGATTGCGTCCACGTACGGCAACGAGGGTCGGTCGTCAAAGTTTGGCAGACGCTGTTGTCCAACAATACGGTCAATCTCCGCCTGCGCACGGTCCTGCACCTCTGGGTGGTTCATCATGAAATAGACAAAGACAAGAAGAGTAGCGTGCGTCTGTTCTTCGTGCATCAGCGTATATTCCAGAGCTACGATATAATGAGACAAACCGTCTCCACGGAGGCTGGGAATAGCGTCAGCCTCGAGACACCAAAAGAGTACGAAGCCGGACTTGCCTGCATACAGTGTCCCTGCGGAATCTTTAATGGCTTGTACGAGCTCCGGATTCTTGGAATCATGGTCGAGACCGTACCGGATGATCAAATCAGAGACCATCGAGGATACCGCATTCCCTTGTTCCTTGGATCCAGCGTTAGCTAGTACGCACCGGCGGGCGAACTTTGGGACCTACGATTTGTCGTTTAACCCATGCATACGGCGCATGCAACCCGTCAGAGACCAGACGCCGGCATTCGGCAGCCTGTGACTTCCATCCCATTCCCGGGAACCATGCTGGAAGTAACTTCACTACGTCATAACTTGCGTCATTAAAAGGCACCAGAATGGATGGTAGAAACCTACCAAACGGAAACACAATACACAATGCGAATATTTCCGGAGTGAAGACGGTGAGACAGATATCTGAAGCGCGTTGCATTGACGTCACGAAAGTCTCTCCTCCTTTCGTGTTGTACCCGTATGTTACCTGCATGACCACGGATGCCGAGAACCTACGTATTGGTATGAATGTTATGTCTGCGAACGGTAACGGGCAAGGTCCCGTACGTGGTGAAATGCTCGGCGTAGTGCGACGAGTCGTCCAACAGATGCGTCAACAACTCGTACGCCTTCTCCAATTGTTTGTCGCGGTAACCCAGCGACACCTTCTCACGAAAGGTTTGTTGCAATAACCGCCGGTGCAGCCTGAACCGAGCCCCATACCGTGCCAAGGAAGTCGGCCATCCAAAGTCGAACCTCGATGCGCTGTCAGCCCCGAAATAGCGGATACGTGCTGCGAGCGACGTACAGATCGCCGATCGAAAACTCGGGACGATCGGAATATATTCGGGAACGTTTTTCGAGCAACGCGACGGCCGCGCGTTCCGAGTTCAGTAGGATGATGTGTTGACCCAGTATGCGCGCGTGCACGACGTCGCCTGCACCGGATATTGGCGTCATCGAAAGAGTTGGGCACCGGTCTGGACGTACCGTACTTCTTTGACCACTCCGTGTATGTGAGATAGGGCGCGTCTTTGTTCATGCCGAGCACGTTTCCGAGGAACGGAAGGGGCGTTGGGCCCGGTGGAAGTGGGGGTCTGCGCTGAGACGATGACCGCGACCGCCTGAGGTTCCGTACACCTGCGATGACCAGAAGGACCGCTACGAGACTGAGCAGCGGAATGATCATGGTGATCATAGGGTGATGAGAAAACCAGCGGAGAACGGAAAGACTTTACGAGAGCAATCAAGTTTTATTCCCATCGCTGAGAGACAATACGCGCGCACGTCGGCGCTTTCTGGAGACGTTGCGTTGGGACGACGGCAAAGTACAAAGTTGTTTCCAGACTCAGCGGAGAGTGAAAACACCTTTTCCCGTCCAGATCCCGTCCATCTGCCCGTCCCACCAAATTCACCGTTCAGAACACCACAAGTCCGCCGTCCCACCTAAATCGAGCGTGTCTTGTTCATGAACTATCACATCCTGAACGCCATCTCATGCCCCAGAGGCTCATGAAATTCCAAGCGAGCCCAAACTCCCCTGGTCTCAATGTCCGAATCACAGAGAAGCAGAAAGCACACTCGGCGAGTGCAGCGCCTTCATCTGGCCCTCGGGTGCTGATATGCCATCTAGCCACTCCAACGCATGGACCATGGGTGATTGTGAATCAAAAGTTTACGGTGCAATTACATACGCCCTCTGGTTAGTTGCGGTATCGTCGACTAAAAGTTCATAGACGTTCGCGCATAGCGTGCTAGCGTCGGCAGAATAGGAGTTCGATAAGTACCGTCCAAGCTAGATGAGCTACTAGGATCTTGATTTGTACTGCAGCATAGAATGAGGTTCGTCAGGTACGCTTGGCTCATCCCTACGTCCGCCTTGCTTTGGCCATCGATACGTCGCTTATTTTGACCACTGTGGTCCACAATCTCCACTTCGGATATGGTGGTGGACTATGGCGGTCAAAATATTATATTGGGGAGCAAGTCGCTTTGTTCAAAAAGCACTATCACTGTTCACATTCAAACCGAACAGGACATCAAAGCGGTTGAATGAAGGTATGATAAATAGTCGATCGAACTTCACAGTCCCCCATCCCTTGAACACACCATCTATCCTTTAATCTCAAGGCTAGGCCTACGCGACTCCACCCACTACAATATGGACTCGTTCGCACTCCCCCCTACTATGGACTGCGCCCCGGAGTTCTGCTTCTGTGGTCATAAGACAGTCGAATCTCACGACTTTTGGTTTTGCTCCACCGAGTGCGCCCGTCTGGACTCCCTCCGGTCACTCGGTAATCCAGATTGTCACTATCGCAAGGTTGTCAGAGCCTATGTTCAAGCCGGCGGCCCGCAGCCCTATTCCGCACAGCGCGCTTTCATAGTAAATCCACTCCATTCCAAAACATCGCGGAGTGACCTACCGTGCCGAGGAAATGATACACCGGAAATCACACGTTCTACCAAAAGGTCCGGTGATCATACCTTTGAGCAGAGCTCCTTGGACTCCATCCCAATTCCCGAACACGTCCCAACTCGTACTCTGAGACGCGTCCCTTCATCGATCGATTGTCTAAGGAGCAACATCAGAAAGGCCGCGGTCGCGAAGCTGTCGAGTTTCGGTCGATCTCAGAAGGCGAAGGAGAGGAACCCAGAGAAGGTGTTCGGCCATTCAGTCAACGCAATTATCCCACCTGTCAGAAAGGAGTCCCTGGCCTCGTGTCACAAGATGAATCCTCCCTCTGCCGTTCCGTCGCACGCAACGAAAGCCCTGCGCCGATCCGTATCATGCTCCGGTTGGAATGCGACTACACGCAGCGCTGGTCCACCGGACCCGCTGATGCACATGATCGAGGAGATGCGGGAGGACACGTCCGAGAGCCCCGACAGGTCTTTGTTTGAAGAGGACTAACGTCCCAATGAATCACCTCGTCTGCTTTTCTTAGCGTATATGCCAGTGGATCCGTCACTACTCTCGTTCGGCCGTTTTATCCCAATCTGCGCATCTGCATCATGTACCTTGAATGTTTTCCGTAGCTATATAATCGTGATACGCTCTTTTCCGTCCTCCGTGCTTGAAAGCTTGATAAACAATCCGAGAAAATGGCGGGCTGGTAGGAAACGTGATCGATTGGTTCGTGTAGCTGGGAACTCGTAACTGGTCGGTATTTGGTCTATGACGCGGTTCGGACCCACTGGTATACACGTGGAGCACTGGCTTGTGCACCACTGTAGTCATAACGGTGCCTTACATTTGACTCGGCATGAACTAGTACAGTGGTCAAAGCCTTAGTTGAACTATTATTGTACCGGTTAAACCAGGGGTATCAGATCTGGGTCTTCAATGGTGCGGTGATCAGTGCTTTTCACCGTACAACAGCAAAAAAAGGAGACAGAGAGAGACGGATGATGTCATAGAACAGACAGTCATATTATTTACAGAACGAGGAAAGAGAAAAACGTGTGGCATAGATCATAGAGACATACGACATACGAACATAGTATGGATAGTGAGACAGTTGATGAACGTGAGATGCGTGCAGAAAATCGGAAAGGGCGTGATGTGATATTAACTAGTAATACAGAGACATGAGTCAAATCCTTTAGAAGGTTCTCCCGAATCGCCGTGGGTCGCTCTGCGGAACGGCAGGGTTCACGGGTTGACTGAATGCCTTCCCTGGCCCGGACTTCTCGACTTCCTTGCCTTTGCGGGAGCGACCAAAGTCCATCTGTGCAGCAAAAGGCGATTTCTTTGCATTATTGTTGAGTCCATCAGTCGACGACTGGACGTGTTCAGGAGTTGTAGAGACCTGTCCAAAGGTATGGTCAGTGGGTGCAAGACGAGTAAGAAAAAGCACGTACATTTGGGAAGCCTCCTTGCCTTCTTCCATCGACCGGCTCTCTAGGGTATCCCGGGACTGGGATGTTAGTCCAAGGAGCAACACGAACAAGCTCCACATTGGATAGCTTGGGAAGAGGGGGTTGGTTTGCGAAGCGGGTGGCGCTAGGATGCTGATGAATGGAATGTGCCCTGCGACGGGGTTCGGGAACACCTGCGCTCGCGTAGGCATTGTGAACGACATCGCGATAGTGAGATGTGTCGTCTCCAAGCGACCGAAGGGAATCCTGACGGGCGCACTTGGTAGAGCAGTACAAGAACTCGTGCGATTCAACGGTCTTGCGACCGCAGAAGCAGAACTCCTGAGGGGTGTCTATAGCGGGAGGGAGCGCAATGGTCACCATATTTCGGAGGAATGAAACTATTAGGAGGATGAGCGTGAATGAGCGTTCAACAAGGGAGATGGGTAATGGCGAAGCACCGAGTTGAGGCCCAATTTATTACATCTCAACTACTGTGCTTTGATTTCTCAAGGCAAAGCGGGTTGCGTACCACCAATGACGACGATACGGTGGGTCCACATGCATCTGTGGGTTGTCCATTGATGGATCCACAAGTGCCGTACAACAACTACAGCGAAGGGTGATGTCTTGAGGTTTCCTGCCGGTGGCTCCTTCGTAGCGGTGTTCTCAGATCATTGTTGCCTTGTATCTTTGTATGGTGAAGCCACCGTGCTTGGAGGAACTTGCTGGGGCCTGCCCGTATGTGAGTACTGCTTGCGGTGCATCCGGAATCTTCCCGCCTTGACCGACAATGTGACAGAACTGTTAGTAACCGGCTGTAGAGCTCATCTTCGATACCACTCACAATGTTCACTAACTTAGTTTTGGTGACAAATCGACCTCATGTGCGCATGCGATATGCTGCTTGTTGTTGATTCTACTAGCCCGGACAGCAAGTACCGGAAAAAATCAGAAGTCAATTATCGAACAATGCACGAAGCATGATCAAAGACAAACTGTGCATTTCCGTACATGGCTGTGGCATGGTGACAAATTACACACTAGCGATCATAGTGGATCGTCATCTCGCTGTTTGGAAACGACTTGGAAGCCGAAAGACGTGTTGACCAACAGAATCTCGCCTCGACATCGTGTCCAGATGCGAGTGATAGAGGTGTACTACGACCCGTCTTGCAAGTGAGTGCTCAGAGGATTATTTGCATCAGGTGAGATCCCTCGCAACTGAACGACGAGTAGAGTGCTGACAGAAATATACACGATAGTTGTGCTCAGGCACCGAGAGTTGTATCAAGGTAGACTTGATAGTCGAGTTCACTGCCGAGCATCAGATGCGAGTGAGCGAAGGGGGTGGAGTTATGCACCCTCTCTACATAGATAGCTTGAGCCCTTCGAAAGAAATTTCCATACACAAAATTACCAGAATGGCTCTCGCCGTCACATTTTACAGTGGCAAAAACTTCAGGGCCAATCGCCATATATTACACACCAAATCAGATCTACGTAAAAGCCACGACGCAAATGCCTCAGTCTAGTAAACCTGATGACCTGGAAAAATGCCGGACTCACTGTGCTTTGGACCCCTTCCGCACCGTCTATATGATGCTTTGCGTGAGCACCTTGGATACCACGCAGCTTTGAATGGATAAAATTCCCCAACCATCAATGCCTGCGAGTCTATTGGAACGCCCACTCACTTGAGAATTGATTATCAACTCTTCTTCCCATCCCACCCCTCATTCTCGGACACTGCTTTGTCGGTGTGCCCGTGTACCCCCGCTGCCAGTAGATACGCGCATTAGAGCAGCCCCGTAAACTTCCCCACGTCTTGGCGGATCCGTATCCTCCTCGGGGCCGTTTCTTCAACACTGTCTTTGCAACCAGAAGGATGCACAGCCTGAGGTTGCAACGTTGAACGTTGATCGATGATCCCCGGCGTGATTCATCCCCGTGAGCGCTAGCGACCAGTCAGCAGATTGGTTGATAGCATGGCTGAGAGCCAGATACAAGTAGACAATAGACTTGACATACCGCACGGTCAACGTATGTTTGGCACACAAAGATCGTCTTGTCTCGAAGTTCCAGAACAGCGAGTTCCCACGAACCCCTTTCAGGAAGGCCTTCGAAGTTTGAAATAGGTCGTGGCACTCCTCTTTCGCTAGGTGCCCTAACTCTACGGCCTCATCAAAGCTCTTCGAGCTAGTCGTTGGCTTGATCCAGGACAAGTGGATGTGTGTACCCGACGGGTACGGCGAGTCCTCCACCTATCCGTATCGACTACACCACCGTGACAGAAACAATCACCATCTTCAATTACTCCACGTTCATCACCGCTTCGCTGCGTGACACCTGGCGCTCACGCATTTGAGCACACTTGCGACGGTGCCCTGTCATGCTGTGCGCGTCGTCGACTGCTGCTAGTACCCTCCTCCGCAGAAGTCGAGCGTCTGGCATCACAGTTCGCGGAATCCGTCATCGAGGCCAACGCTGAATTGCGTGCGCTCTCGTCATGCAATTCATTCATGGTACGTCGATGGGGTTCTCCGAGCTGCGAGTGAGTGTTCGAGAGGCGTTGGTGCCATATCGAAAGGTGCTGCCCGTCGGAGTACCAACGTCGAAGAAAAAAAAGAACAGCCCCGCGCCGGCAGGTACGTGTTCTTGTCTTTGGTTTTCATTTCAATGTACGAGCTGATTAGTGGCATCAGTGCGAAGAAGAGCGCACACACTCTCGGGGAGAAAGGTTGGCAGTTCTGATAGTTCTGAATGTAGGGGTTCAAACAAGTCGAGTCAGGAACAATGGTATGCAGTCAACACTCCTCAACGAGCCATCTATGCTACATTTGCCACATCTGCGAGACGCCCCGTCTGCACTCGGCCTATACCTCCAACACCATCTCGACGCGCGGTGGTGTGCACAACTCAATACATCTGTCGAACTCGAGCTGTGGTGAGAGGCGTTTTACTGCATCGGAGGTCCACAATCTTACGATGGCAAAGAACGCGCTGAGAGTCCGAAACTCACACATTCAATTCCACTCCAGGCGACTCAATGTGGTGTCGTTGCTCTTGGAAATGTTCACCTCAAGGCTCTTGCAAGTCATCTCCTTCCGCTTCGTTGACATGCACCTCACGTAATACAAGAACATCGCACAAACCACAGAGAAGGCAGAGGATGACACACCGCTGTGTTTCTGGTGACAAGAGCAACGTGGGTGGGCCCTAAACCGGACAGGAGGAAAAGGTGTGGCAACATGGCTCCAAGCTTAGACAGTAGTAACGGTATCGCTTCTTTCTACATTGCTGATTCTATGTGTTGCATTTTCTTTCTGATTCGATATACCATACTCTGGGAGGTGCAATATTTTTTTTTGATATTCCTCTTGGTCGAGACCAAGAGGAGTGTGGTTCAGCTGCCCGTTGTGGCCGAGTCAACATAATTTCGTCACGGTATGCCACCTTCACACGCTGAGTTTGATGAATCTGACGTTCCTCTACGGTGATGCGGCATCCGTTGCACACAAGGCACAAGTTGTCCATAACTCTGGTTCGGCGATGCGCAACGTCTCTACTGTCCAGCTAGCAAGTTAATGTGATCTTTCGTCGATCATGATCATTTGCAATGAAAATCAACTCCGAGTCGGGGCTGGTTCAACATCAGACCATACCGTTGACGTGTCCCCGGCGCAAGGGCCATCATTTCATCAGGCCATCCTTCTTTTCGTTCGGTGGGTGCCGCTATCCCTTGCATAACAGAATGCACGTACTGTCCTGCAGAACACTGCCTTGATCACGGGCATTGCGGAAATAGTGTGCCTTTCCCTAGTACATCAAGTTGCTCAATTCATTGTTTCACTGTCCTCTTCACGTAAACTTGACTATACAGTAGGAAGGTCGGTTGGCAGACCTGAGTTGGACCCTAATTGTGCCCTTGCCAAAGCACATTGGGAGAATCCCCGCATCACATTACAGGGCATCGGCAAGTGTGGACTAAGTAATGGTCTTGGAGCGATCCACTTGTGTTTCAGCTCTGCATCAATACTGCGTTGCAACTCACATCGCATGATGTAAGCGATGCAAGCCGCGGAAAACAGAACTGTGGCAGTGGGCTCTCAGAAGCAAGAAGGAAGGAAGGGGAGGACCGCCTTCAGCTACGCCAGTTAAAGCTTCTGGCATTTCTAGCAGGTGAGTCGTCTGTTTCACCTACCCCATCAAGATCATGTCCCTCAATACCGTACAGTCCGCGCTGACGGCCCTTCAAGCACATGATTTCGCATGTGGTATGTCATCGCTATTAGTTGTGGTCCAATTGTAGCGTAACATTCTGCAGTAATCACTATTTCTGTAGTCGGGTACGATTACAGTGAGTTCCATAGCCGACCACGTTCAGATATGACACGCTAACTCGTGTTCCTAGTCCTTACGTTTTCAGACGAGGTATAATAACTACCACCTTCATACATGATTTCCTAGCTAATAGATTGAGTAGGTAGCATACATCTGGGTCTGCAGACGCATTCCTTACAGCTTGACACATTTCTGATACGTAAATTATAGACCAAGCCCTGGACTTGGATATCGATGTTATTCCTTTGTGTTCGTATCTGTTCACTCACCCGTCTGTTTACCTGAAAGCTGAAAATCATCCAATCAATAGGTCCGTTATGCGGGGCTTTGCACAATCATGTGAGTTAGAGGTTGTCGAGAGACACGACCCGGATGTTAACACTTGATGGTTCACTAGATTAGCCTCTCTTCGTGCGTCTCACATCTGGACATGTCATCCATGAATTTTGACATCACCTAAAGTCGGAACGACTACTTTCATACCTGGTACTGAAAAGGTCTGTTTCTTCTATTTCAATGATCGGCGAGCATTCTAAAACACACGCGTATAGCGGTGCGTCCTCGTCCCGTCCTTACTCGAGCTTCCAAATGTAACTTGACGTCTCTTGAGTAGACAGTGTAAGTCCATACTCCACGAATTCCCACCGTGATATCTTATCTGCAATTCCATTCAAGGTGAAATCATGGCGCTTGTGTATCAATGGATGTTTGTTCTTTTTTTCGGTGCTGCTGATTGTGAGTCATCATATACCTCCTGGAAGAAGGAAATTATAATTATGTCCGCAGCCCTGATGATCCTCCGTGTCTGGGCAATGTACGATCGATCAAGACTCATCCTCGGTATTCTTTTCGTGACGTTTTTCGGTCAAATGGTTACTTTTTTCGTCTATTACATCCTGTACAGTGGCCCAAGGGTACTGTCACGTATGTAGTCCCCCGTTGAATCAACGTCATAACGTTGGCGCTGATCCCACTTGACAGAGGTCACCATCCCGGTGCTCAATCTGCCAATCTGTTCCTGGGCATCGAATTCGGGTCTTACCATGTGGACGCCTCTGGTCTTTATTCCACAAATTATACATAGTGCGGTATTGTGCACCCTCGCGATCGCACAGTTCGTAAGGCGGTCAGCTGAGATGTACCACATGACAAAACAGTGGCAATTCAGCCGGTACATGAACATCCTTGCAAGGCAAGGCATCCTCTACTTCATAGGGTGCGTCTCCATCCCACCTTTTCTGCTCGATATAAATGAATCAACGACCGAGCTGATTGTAATTCCATCGACAGCATCATTCTTCTTGACGTCTTCAACATTGTGTCTCACCTCCAACAACCCTCAGGATGGCGAGCAGTATTATTAAGTGTTGTTGAATTCGTACCCGTGTTTACTCTCGCCCCTCGATTTATCCTGAGCATTCGGGAGTTGTATGCACACGATATCCAGGGTAGTAGACGTGGGAACGGAATTGACACTGGGTTTGGCTTGTCAACCTTCCGTGACGCGAGTGGGAGCGCGGTCATGTTCGCGGATATCGAACAAGACGTGGGAGGGGACTGCATCGAGATACCACAGGAGGGTATAGCTACCGAGCTATAGGAGTGGGACGCACCCGGGTTCATTCTGTATGTCAGGCACTTTCCTTTAACTTGAAATTTTGGTGGTCTATTTTTTATGCTACACGGGCAAGTCGACGTATAATTATTTACTTTTCGCATACGTGGTATAGTACGACAATAGGAGATTGGAACTTGCACTAATGCAGCCCGTTTGACCGCGTCGGGCCAGTCATCCAGAATAGGTGAGGGTTCTCCCCAACAGAGAATGCTTTAAAGCATCATCGTAAGCTGTCATCGCTTCAACGCAGGGAAACAGCAAGACAGACTGACCAGAGTTCCACCTGTTCGTTGATCAATTCGTGGCGCGGCATCGACCCTTGCGTCAATAATCCAATGTATGTAGTCGTACTAGTACTGGCTTTGGTCCGAGTTTACACCTTACGACTTGTATGTAAGTTAATAATGTAACTGGCTACCCGCAATTTGGAGTGGCCAGGGGTATTTTATCTCAGCGCCAGGCAGTTAGGTCAGGTTTCCGCCGCTGCAGGCGGCATTTTGAGTGTTCTCTCTGCTTCAAGTTGATGTACTGTGGCCCTAGTGAATGTGTGGCTCTATTTTGGCATATCGAACCTTAACAAACTGTGACATTGATGGCATTGATGCCAAGCCTGATTCGATCTGATCAAGCCGTCCATCTTTCTGTTCGGCAGGCGGTTCAAGTTCACCGTGCGACGAGAAGGTCAATCTTCGTTGCAGAAGAGAGGACGCATACCATCCGGTGGAATACCTCCTTGATTACCGAGGTGATATGGCTGCTACTAGTACGTGTGCTCCACATTTCACTCTCTATCCCCCATGAAGGTTTGCTAGTAAATCCCTAGGTTCGACCGTAAATATTCCCTTGCTAGGCTCATCGATCTGGAACCTCAAACGAGGCAATCATACATGTGCCGGTAACGGCGTGAGAGAGATCTATTGTTTCATAATGGCTAGCTCGGGCACACAAGGCCCTATAAAGCCACTAACTGCACCTTCTAGCGAGAGAGAATATCAGTAAATACTATCTCCCTCAGACCTCCTCGGGCTATCCATTTTTCTCAACACAGTTTTGTCAGGACAATGGCCCCAAGTACAGTACAGTCTGTGCTGATGTCCCTTCCGTTGAAAGATCACTCCGGTGGTGTGTATCATCATCGTGGTAGGTCGAATTGTGTCGTGACCGTTTGTAGTAGCTTTCCTTTCTGCCATCACGTACGATTACGGTGAGCTCTGCAACAGGCCGTTCAAACACGACACACTAACTCACATATTTCCAGTCCTTACATTCACTGACGAGGTATCATTACCATCACTATATATAATCTCCTGGCTAATAATTGAGTAGGTAGAGTATATCTGGGTCTGCAATGCATGTATTACAGCATAACAAGCGTCTGATATAAACCATAGGCCAAACCCTGGACTTGGGTGTCGGTGCTATTCATTTGCGTTCGTATTTATTGTTCACCGGTCTGTTAGGACATGAAACAAGCTGAATATTGTCCGTTCAATAGGTTCGTTATGCAGGCCTTTGCACTGTCGTGTAAGTCAGCCACAGCAGAAGGATATGACCAA
Source organism: Tylopilus aff. beelii (assembly GCA_038094295.1). Taxonomy (NCBI): domain Eukaryota; kingdom Fungi; phylum Basidiomycota; class Agaricomycetes; order Boletales; family Boletaceae; genus Tylopilus; species Tylopilus aff. beelii. Next base: position 4,235 of record JBBPTU010000947.1, on the reverse strand, counting down.
GGTGCTAACACAAGATGGCCCATAAGATTAACTTGTCTTCGTGCGTCCGATATTAAACTAGGCTGTCGATAAAATTTGACATCAGTAAAGTTGGAAATACTATCATGCCCGATGCCAAAACAGTGTGTTCCCTCTGTTTCCGTGATTAATGAATGTTCTAATGCCCATACGCTAGATGTGCGAATTCTTCCTACCCTCGTTCAGACCTTCTGATATAATTTGATATCTATTAAACAGACAGTGTGAGGATATTTCTCTCGATCTCCTGTGTGGTCTACCTCATTCATGATTGTATTCAAGGTAAAGTTATGACAATCATATATCATTTCATGTTCTTGCTCTTTCTCGGTGCCGCTGATTGTAAGTCGTCTTGTGACTCACTCCTATAGGAAGGATGCCATGATTATTCCTGCAGTCATGATGGTCCTCCGTATCTGGGCGATGTACAATCGATCAAAGTTCATCCTCACCATTCTTCTCGTGATGTTTTTCTTTGAGATCGTTGCTCTCTTTATCTATGATACCATGTCCAGTGACCCAAAGAGTCAACCAGGTGTGTAGCAACCAGTGGCAATAAACGGTGCATCGTATACACTAATCCTATCGACTACCAAAAGGTGCTGCTATCAAGCTACTCAATATATCGCTCTGTGTAAAGACCTCCTATTTAAACATGTCTATTTGGTCTCCCGTGATCTCTATTCCACAAGTGATAAATGGTGCAGTCCTGTGCATCCTCGCAATCGTTCCAGCTGTGAAACAAGCGGCTCAGATGTATCGCATGACGAAACTGTGGCAAATCAATCGGTACATGAATGTGCTCGTCCAGCAGGGCATCATCTACTTCGTCGCGTACGTTCTTGCCCATCTCTCACCCATCTACCTGAATTTGTGGTCATGTTCCTTCACAGCAACTTGTTGATTGCCGTCTGGGATCTAACACCCTTGATTAAAGCCCAAAGATCAACAATCATGGCATCGTATTTCCTGATGTTCGCGCCCATGTTCATTTTGGCCCCCCGATTTATCCTGAGCATCCGGAAGTTGTACGCACGTGATAGTCTTGGTGGGGGTGAGAGGGAGATCGATACGGGGTTTGGCCTATCATCTGGCCGTGACGCAGGTAGGAGCACGATCATTTTCGCTGATGCTGAACAGAATAATGGGTTGGACGGCATCGAGGACACGCTGTAAGGTGTGGTGATTGGTTGGCAATTAATTGGACCATTCCTCCGTTCGTGTACCGAGTACATATCTCGAGAAACGGCGATGCTATGCGCCTGGATGCGTACCTAATCTGTGTTATCAGAGTTTGTGGACCAGTGGATTAGAAGGGTCAGAGGCGAAGCATTAAGCACCACTGGCAGGAAACATGACGAAGCTGCTACCACAACTCTACTATGGTGTCAGTCGATTCCTTGGCTCAGAATGTCATCATAACGAAGTGGGTGATCTATATAATCAAGTCGTGTCACTACACATTCAGTCACCATTCAGGCGACGGTACCGTGATCACCGCCAAGTGTTTGACAGTTCATGGCACTGTATCATCGGCTCTATGAGGTACCACCACTGCTACTTGCTTCTGGCTGGTTAAGGCTTCCGAATACTCCGTCAACTCTGAACCAACGGGAATCAGCTGAGACGTAAATTTGTGGCAAGATGTGCCGTATTGCTGGAGAGGACTAGGGGGACTATAGCTGGATGCTCACTACAGGTCTGCTTAATGAACATGTGATCTGCGTCTGATCCCAGGTGAAAATGGAGCGTACCCTCCATTAAACAGATATGGCGAAGGCTCAAAACTACTTACCCTGTTCTGACCTGATAGTTTTTCATAGGACCTGCAGGAAGGGGAGATGTCACACAGCTCCGAGTCCGACAAGAGCATGTTCGACATGCTCGAGCAACTGGAGCCATCTCTGAAAATGTTGCGTTAGTATTCTGAGCATGAAAATGGCTAAAGGTGTTCAAAAGGACCTCGTCTACCAGGAGCGCATGATATATCTTTCGACAAAGCACATTCAAGTTGTGAACCGATCCGAGTCGGAAGCGGCCTGAACTCCGCTTGAATGTCACATGATCCAACCTGGACTTCGTTGTGCATAAGATCCCGGGATATGAGTCTAACATGCCCTTCTTACACGCCAGCACCCAGGAAGAGAGCATGCGATTGTACTAAGCTGAAACCCGCCCAGTGGTATTACTATCCCCTGCAACGCCTAATCCACCCACTGCCCAACATCCATCGATAACTTCCTCCGACATGGCCACCTCAGTCTTGTCAGTTTTTTACCATACTGAGACAACACCACCGGCGTATCCCTGTGGCACAACTAAATGCGTACACAGAGGATAACCCGCAGGCATATGAATGCCAGTGGTGGTAAAGGGTGGAATAGAGGAGCAGGCGGTAAGTCTTATGGTCGGGTGGACAAGGATGGTTGCCGATCTGAAAGAGGGCTGCCAGAGTTGATAGCTGTTGGTAGGAGAACTTGAATAGTTGGATAGAGAGAAGTGAGAGTTGGAGATCGTGGCCAAGGAAACCAAGAGCGCCACGGGATGGACAGATGGGGTCGATCGGAAGTTCAACACCTCTGTTCCGCAGGCAATATATCTCTCAACGACCGTTCTGGTGGCTCATCTGACTAGCATGTGCCTCAGGAACGGACTCTTATCCTCCAATCACCGCAGGCATATCCGGACATCTGCTGCCAGTGCGCCACATCAAACTCAAACGACTTATCATTGATTTACCGTCTTTTTTCACTACTAGAACACTAGCACCATCGGGTTACCTGTTCGCGGCATTTCTAATCATAAGGAAGTAAACTGGCAGAACCCACTGGGAAGTCATTCATTACTGAGCTGATCGATCTAGGCAAGGAGTTTTGACCGGTAAGCACCACCACGTGGCATCATTGGCGACCCTCATTCAACACAGAAACGGCAATGCGCGCGCAAAAATGATCTGACCATATTGACATGAAGGCGTTGAAATGATTATTGGCGTCAGCCTAATGGGTCTAGTTCGGTTCACGAGGACTCTGGCACACAAGGTAGAACTATAAAGTTACCAACCTGCCCCTCTGCCCTGTTGAGAAGCGGAGCTGAAGCCTCTCTCTACTTTCCATCGACCAGCCCGTCGAGATCATGTCCTCCGAAGTGCTACAGGCCCTGGAAAACCTTCGGACGAATGATTACACTGGTGGTATGTTCATCTCCCCGAAGTCAGATAATGAACGTGACATTTTGTAGTTATCCTTTTGACCGCAGTTGGGTATGATTACAGTAAGCCCCACGACTGACAATACGACATTGATTCCTATGTTATCCCAAGTCCTTACATTTTCGGATGAGGTATAACTTATAGTCGTTATGTAGTACATGATTTCCTGACAGACGGCTTGTGTAGGTTGAATATATCTGGGTCAGCAGCTTTGTGGCCACTGTCTATTGGTGCGACACATCTCTGATATACCCATAGACAAAACGCTGGACATGGGTGTCAACACTATTTGTTTTAGTGCGCACTCGTTTTTTTACGCTTAATGGTACCTGCAAGAAGCTGATTATTATTCAACTAACAGGTTCGTTATGCGGGCCTTTGCAGCATCGCGTGCGTTAACGAATGCTGCAAGATACTTTTTTTCGACACTGACACCAGACTATCCATCAGAATTAACTCACTCCGTATGTCCGTATTATTTACACGACGAGATCGAACATGACGTTGGCCCAAGTTGGAAGTACCTTTATACCCGGGACAGAAAAGGTATATCCTTTGTTTTCAAGTTTCGGCAAGCATTCTAAAGTAATACCCATGGGTAGTTGTGTGTATTGTCCAATCCTCGGTGTCAGTGCTTCATGTTTAAAGCATCACTCGATGCCTATCAAATAGACAGTGTAAGCGCCACTCCTAAATATCGCCCGGTTCAGCTTACCTGCAATCGCGCCCCAAGGTAAAATCATGACAATTGTGGATCAATGGATGTACCTTCTATTTCTCGGTGCTGCTGATTGTGAGTCGATCTGTAACTTACTCCAAGAAGGACGTCATAATTTTTTCCTAGTCCTGATGATCCTCCGTGTTTGGGCAATGTACAATCAATCAAGAGTCATCCTCATCACTCTTCTCACGACATTTCTCTTCGAGGTGGTTTCTTTCCTCATCTGTTATATCATGACCAGCAACCCGAAGACCCTGACAGGTATGGAATGAGTGGCATGCCATA
>JBBPTU010000946.1:0-16153 GCA_038094295.1 Tylopilus aff. beelii | reverse complement strand
ATGCTCGTCATCTAGGCACGGATCGCTGCACGTACGTACCTAGACCGAGTACAGTAGCGATGCCGACTGCACTCACCTACGTAGATCAGCTCAAACCATGCAAGCTAGACAGTACGCTGAGACTCACAATCGCCCACGGTACAGCAGTTGCTGCATTGGAAGCCTCTTCACTAATGTGTACACCGGAGTCGTAAGAACCTTTGATTTTGTTAGATCATGATTCGATCTGTAATGCAATTTGGCGAACGTACTGACTGACCAAAGAGGGGTAAGCAAAGAGAGGATAAAGGCGTATCCGTTGGGCCACCCATTTACTGGACGACAGGCGTGATAGGAGCAAGATATACCAAAAAAGCGAGAACATACAATTGGTGAAGCCTCCGAAAACAAAACTTGAGCTATTTATGAATTCCTTCGGGGTAGCGGCCGGAAGACCAATGATGACCACAAAGCAGAGGCTTATCATGCGAGTCAGTTACGAGCGCCGAACACAGTGCACCAAAGGCTGCCACTGAATGCTATCCGAAATACTCACCAGATATTCAGGATGATGTAAACATTTTCTAGTCTCGCGAGGACAGCAGTTCCAAGAGAGCAGATGATTCCATGAGAGAAGATCAATGCTACATAGATCCCACTGTATGACCGTCAGAAAATGAGAAGCACGAGAAAATACGAATTTAAGCGCACAGAATCTGATTTTGTGTAGCGACGAAGTTCTGGTTGCTGATATTAACTGCGGCGGCAATCTGGACAGCGCAAGCCAATTCGATGGAGGCTGAGAGTGGAATAAGGACACAACATGAGTGGGAGGGCTAAAAGTAGTCAAAACAATCTTGAGATGGCTCACCCACTCCTGTGATAGATCCTATCGTATTAGCGTCTAATAGAAAGGTAATTTGCCTGTCAGTGAAAGGTGCAGTTTATATTATTACTTACACCCCACGATCCAAGCGAGAAGGTTCCGCCAGCGGGGAGAGGAGAGCGAGTGCGTCCAGAAGTAGAGCTAATCATAGTTAATTTATCCTATTAGGCCAGACAATGCGACTCACACCACCAGAAGTAGGCGCTGCAGAAGCCAGTTCTGCTATGGACATTGCAATGCAAAGAATAAAGCAGCTTGCGACTAGCCACTAGATCAAATGAGTCGTTTGCTGACAAACTCACAGCAGAAAAGATAGTACGTACACCCCATACCATCGCAGGGGGACCGCCATTTCCGAGCGAAAGAACGAGGACTGAGCTGCACAAATAGGTTGAACCACTATGCGCGGAAGAACACTATAGGAACATTTTACTCACGCGATAGACGGAAGCAAGCCGATTACACTGAATGCGACGCCAAAGACCTATCGAATGCAATTCAATCACTGAGTAGTGCGAGAAGTAAACCAATCACCTCTATCAGTGTAAAAGCTCTCTTAAATTCTTGTTTATATCCGAGCTCTGCTAGAAGCGCTTCATCTGCCCTTGCAATCACCTCCGAATCCTTGTGAATCATGTCTATAAGTAGAGGGGCTCCTGGGGAAGAGTTGGGTAAGGTGTCCGAACGACAAATGTATTTCCTTTATTCGAGAACCTGACACAGATATCGGGTAACCCAGGCACAGGGGCGGTACCCAAGATCGGGTGGATTAGGCTAGCTAATGTTGACTTGCGGACAAATAGGGAATTCGACTGCGACGAAACCACCCAATGCCGGTCGCAACATGGGAATGTAAGGAAAACCGGCCGTCTCGTATGTTATGCATACCAGGGGTATCCGGACGCGTCGGCGGTAGCAACTCTGCGGAAGTATGGACTCGTCCACGTTTCGTCTGCAGCACTGATGAGCGTAGTTGATCCACACATTTACTGGCACATCCTACCGAAACACAAACGTTACGCGCAATGTCGGTTTCAGTGCGATCGAAACGCGGACTGAAACTTATCGAAACCTTGGATTGCTTGCCTTATCCCTTGAGTCATCAATAACCTTCGGACGCGCCTGTGGATGGCCTGATGATCTTCATCGAAACGAGAGATCATCCAACTGAATTTCGCCACTTGACGATATGCCCGCGGCAAACTCGAACGTCTGCTGCTGATTCCACTGGAACAGTTGCTTCAGGGGTCCAACCACATGTATTCCCGGGACGTGCCAGCGTTCACGCACAGAAACTGTGTGACGCAACATTTTGTAAGATTATACTGGGGGTCTCCAACAAGCAATAATCCCGAGGAAGGCTCGAGGCAGATTGAATGAGGTAGTCCCAGGTCCGAACTCCTACTAGATACCTCGGTTCGGTGCCGGTTGGGAGATTCATCTTCCTACTCACCGCAAGCTAGCACGCCCGGAGATGTCTTCCGATCCAAGTTTCACTAAACGACAACCGAACACACGGAATCGTAGTGTACCGTGGGCTTTTGAACTTGGAAGGTCGCGTCGGATGTTCGAACCGGAACAACAAGGACGGAGTCTGCCGGCCTGTAGTCATGGGCCAATCAAACCGAGACACGTGGCACCACCGTGATGCGATCACACTCTTGGCGATTCGATAAGTTTTTAGTCTTGGGCCATCCGTTTTTGGCGCCTTTTTGAGCCTCAGGTATCTTACTGAAATAGTTCGAGACTGGCGATAGGTGGCGTCCTTACTCCTAACGTGTCGAGTAGAGCTCGTTATACCCATCCTCTCCGAGGGTATCATGGGCTCTAATAGGCTCACCTACTCGTATTAATTGTGTGTCACTCTTGCACTCCGCAGTCCAGTCTCGAATATACAACTCCGTTCATTTCTGTCAATTCATGACTTCCATCTGCTCCTCGTCGAGCTTCCTGACCCGAGTCTGAAAGAGACATTGCGTAAACGCAGTTTCATCTTAAAATCCAAGGAAACGCACTTCGAGTGCAAATAAGTGTGAGTCGTACGAAGCGGGCGCAAGCGTACGGACACTCTCCGCGAGTTGATATAGGTAGTCCTGCATGTCGCGATTAAGACTAAAGGAGACTAGAGAGGGGTGGTCGCGTACCTTGTTCCTGCCGGAGGGTCCGACAGAGTGCCAGATATGGGCTGCAAGGGCGTCCAAAGATTGAGAACCCACTATAGTTGGTCGTGAAGCCACGATATTTGGAGAGGAAGCCCGAGCATACCGAAGGAAGGGTTGTCGGGTCTGCCTACGTAGCACTGCAGAATGCAAATAAAGCGGTTAGTAAGTGCGTTATACAGCGAGGTGCCAGTGGGTACGTACGTATACCTGAGCGATGTATGTCAGTGGAGTATCTTCATATTGAGAAACAGAGGACGCGAGAAGGAAAAAAAAAGATAGACATACGTCATGAAGGGCAACTCGCTCTACGCCCTCGTCCATAGTATATACATCTAGTGTTTCTAGCGTGTATCCATCCTACCGTCGTTATACCAATTCTTATGTGAGACAAAATGACGCGCGAGACTACGACCAAGATTTCGCTACAGGCGAAGCACATACCTTTTCCCGGTAGTCTGCAACACCAACGCGTCATCTATTTGTGGTAGCGGTGATCTCTAGAGGAATGGAGCTCACCTAAGTAATCGCGCACCTCTGCAACGTACGCCGGGTCTATGGTATACGCCACACCTGTTCAACTGTAAGCCCAATCATAAATACAGTAGCAGAAGTACTTGCCCCACACAACATCTTCATGTGGAAATGCATCCTGTCCAATGATAAAAGATGTTTACAGAGCCGAAGTTGGAGATGAGACCCACGGATGCGGAGAATCTATCCCAGTCCTCCTTGTGAACGAGGGTCACCACGCGTCCTGGATTCTAGTACGATGCGAAACGCGAGCCACCGGAGCTCTGGACACGATGACCGAGGAGATTGTGCCATACACTCACCTCTGGTGTTCCCCGATGATCGTGCGATTTCTGTGCGAACCGTCGAACATAACCCTTCAGGAAACCAGGAACTAGAGGCTGTTCAACGACAAGGCTGAGCATATCTATGATCAAGAGCTTACCTTTAGCCATAACGTGTGGAGGAGGCTGTTGGCAAGCCTATGGTTCAACCTTGACCTGTAAGTTACGGGGTGAAACATACCCTGAAAATGAGAGATCCATATCCAAACACAACAAATGGAGGAGCAGCCATCGTAATACACCTTAAATCGCGAATAAAGCAAAATCAATTTGATCAATTCGCGATGGTCAATCGATCATGATTTAGCTGTCGGTAATCGTGGGTGACCAGGAAGTTGCAAGATAAACATGGCCGTTCGTCGGACAAAAGACCACGTGACTTGCCAAAGCACTTACAGAACTCTCGACAAAAAACAAGCCTACGACAACACTAAATACAAAGACCACTAGTACACAAAGAGGCCACCACTTCCAAGCGGTTTGTATTCAAGAGTAGAGAGAAATATGAAGTTTATCTGAAGTTGTACTTAACTTTCGCCCCCCACTCGACAGAGGCCGGCCAGATCCAGTATAAGAAGTGTGCCGCTCTGAGATACAATGGTGTAAATACTACCTTTTTGCCAGTGTCAATTGCACGGATACATTGATCCGCTACGAACACGAATTTTAAACCGTGCTTGTTTGGGTCAGATTCGCGGATCACAGGATCAGAAACACCAGGTGGGTTGTCGACCGCAGAAGCACGGAAAGAACCCTCTATAGTCCCTGGGAGAAAAAACGTGAAACTGATAGAAGGGTGTTCGATAGACAGAGCCTGATAGAGCAGCAGCGATGCAGATTTCGTGGCGGCATAGAGCGAACGAGTCGGTGGAGGGATCACTGCGGCTACGCTCGACAGCAAGAGTACTGACGGCGAAGGAGAAGTATACGAGAGCATGGGAATCTATTTAAATGTCTCAAACCATTCCTCAATACTGTCCATAGGAACTTACAAATGTGACTGCAGCGATGTACGGTCCGATGAAGTTGCCATTTATTGCAGCAACAGCAGCGTTCACGGCATGTTGAATGCCTTCCGGACTAGCCTGAGAGCCCACAATGTCAGGTACAGACATATCTACTCCGGCAATAGACATGAGTGGCTGTAGAGCAGAGACGCCTGCTGTGATGACGAGTGTGTCAACTCCGTGCCATACTGTAGGAAAGCATAAGCAGCGTACATAACATAATCTAAATCTTCGACTGACCTTTCTGCAGTGTTTCCCGTAACTGTGTCATGTCTGGCACGTTCCCGCAGTCTCCCCTAATGCCCAGTACGCGATCTTGGTAGCCCCCTCGTTCGGAGAGTTCTCTACATTCCTGCGTCACCTCGTCTAGCTTTTGTAGTCGCCTACCTACTATGCATACAAATGCACCACGCGAAGCGTATTTATGCGCCAGCGTTCGTCCTACACCACTCGTTGCACCGAGGATGAGAACACGCTCGCTTTTCGGGTGAATTTTGGACGTCCGTCGGGATCGAAGAGATCGAAAGAGGTAAATTGTAGAAACACAGACAGCTAGAGCGCTAGCTGCTGTGGATACAGGCGAGTCTTGCGCGGTTTGAACAATCTCTTGTAGCATTTTTGACTATTGAGGACTCGTGTGAAGGCTGGCTCGTCCAAGCGTGTCCGATCCCGAAGCTTACGTAAAGAACTACCACGACCGCAGCCTCAAAGTTCCTTACCCTTTCGGCACTGGTTCCAGCCTTCTTGGTGTCACTTGTAAGTGGTGAAGTTTATTAAATCTAAAAGTTTGAACGCAATTTACTCTTTGTAGATTGTTGGGATCGCTAGGTGCTTTTGCCACGTAGCATCAAGGCTGTCTTGCCCTCTCACAGGTGCCCGAGCTCGTTAAGCGAGATAACTGCGGCCATTCAAGTTGTGGAGCGGGCTGTCAGGAGGGAAGAGGTCGGTGACGAGAGAGTGGAGTTGATTTTCGCAGCACGTGATGACGACGCGTTGACACCCGGCGCCTCTCTAGTATTCCAACTTCAAATATACGGCTAATTGCCGACCAAGGTCAACGGCATTGCAGAATACAGCCAGCGATGTTCTCCGGAACAAATATCACACGCGCTGCAGACACTCTTTGCCCCCAAACACGAACTGTACACTGGCTCAGCCTCGCGGGCTTTCCAACAACGGCGAGATCAACGGCCCTCCATCCATCTTACGATGTTCTCTTCCGGACTTCTCTTACTTAGTTTCTTTTTTTCCTTATTCTTGCAATCTTTTGCCGCCGACGCGCAGAGCTGGAGATCACGCTCCATCTACCAGGTATGTTTAACACCCTTTCGTGGGATACTGGACACTCAGTGGTGCTGTAGATCGTAACGGACAGATTTGCTCTTCAGGATGTTAGCGATGGTACTGCGTACAACGTTCCTTGCAACACGTCTGCTCTTCGGTACTGCGGCGGTACTTGGAGAGGTATCATTGATCATCTTGATTACATTCAAGGCATGGGTTTTGATTCCATTTGGATCTCGCCGCCATTTGCAAACGTCGAAGGTCAGACACCGATGGGCGAGGCATATCACGGGTGCGTTTGAGGCGCCATTCTTACCATCGACGTCGGTGCTTACGGACCCTGATCTAGTTATTGGCCCCAGAATCTGAGCGCACTGAATTCAAATTTTGGGACAGTCAAGGACCTGAGGAACCTCAGCGACTCTCTCCATGCACGAGGAATGTACCTCATGCTTGACATCGTTGTCAATCATATGGTATCACCTGCGTTTTTCAACGCCACTGCCCTGAAACTTGCAATGAACGACTCGATCGCACCCATAAAAAATACAACCCTAGCCTACCCTTTCACCGATCTCTCTGATTTCCACCCATTCTGCTGGATTACGGACTACAACAACCAAACCGATGTGGAACGGTGTTGGCTCGGGAATGAGAGCATGCCATGGGCCGACGTGAATACCGAGAGCGCGGCCGTCATTAGGACCCTGAACAGCTGGATTTCCAATGTCATTGTAGAGTTTGCGGTGGATGGTCTCAGGTTGAGCACAGTCAAGTTCGTTCCGAGAGATTTTTGGGACACTTTCACGACTCAGGCGGGGATTTTTACACTTGGAGAGGTATGTTTTACTGAGACCAACTGAAAATTTACTGAGATACCAGATAGGTGTCTTCATTTGAAGTCAGCTATACCAACGCCTATACCAGTGAGCCAAGAGCCTCCGATAGCCAACACAGAACGAACCGCTAATGTTATGAAAGGTGTGATGAGCGCTGTGTTGGATTACCCCACCTGGTTTGAACTCGTGTCCGCGTTTAAGTCGCCACAGGGCGACTTCAATGCGCTGAAAAGCGTCGTCCTACAATCGCAGGATGTTTACACAAGCGGGACCTTCATGACAGGGTCGTTCCTAGAGAACCACGATCAAGCCCGTTTTGGTTCGTTGACCGGCGATCCCGCGGTGCGAAAGCTCTGAGTCCTGATCCAAGCAGCCAGTTAATATGCTGAGCACAGCTTCGAGCGAACGCAATTGTCTGGCCATTCATTTACGATGGTATTCCCACAATTTATTACGGTAAGCTCAGCCCTGTGAAGGGCAAGGTATCCGAGTCTTGATCAATGTGCCACCAGGCCAAGAACAAGGATTTTCTGGAGGCCAGACTCCAAACAATCACGAAGCGTAAGTTTTCAGGGCCGCCCGTTGTAGCAAAGCTAATTTCTGTCTAGACTCTGGCACACACGATATAATCCAGAGCACCCTCTTTATATGATGATCGCAGCGCTAAACCAAGCTCGGAAAGCGGCAATAGCCTCCGAGAGGTACTTCTTAACCACGCCAGTCAGTCACTTCCCGATCGGACAGATGGACAGTAACAGACGGTGGTTTAACTTGGCTGAACTAGATCCAGTTCCTGGATGCCAATTCGTCAAACACGCTCGTGGTCTCAAAACCGCCTTTGCTCGCGCTCCTGACCAATATTGGTAGCGAACAGACAACTTCTGTGACATGGAATGTAACGCACCCGGTATTCAAGAGCAGACAAGAACTTGTAGACGTATTGACCTGCCGGAAATTTCTAGCAGGGGACAAAGGAGGCGTGTTGATTCATTCGGATGAAGGGATGCCGAAGGTATGTTCAGCCGGCTGCGGTAAAGATACATCCCTGAAGCTGATTTTGCACGATTTTACGCGATCTCGCCATAAATCCTACAGGTACTCATCCCAGTAACATCACTAAGAAGCACAAACCTGTGCCCGCGAAGCGCGGACATCGGAAGCAGTCGTATTGCAAATGCACTGTCGTGGACGACCATCTTTGCATCAACAGTCATCTTTGCCGTGGCCGGCTTGCTTGAAATGTAGATACCCAAGCTGAGATACCAACTCTTCGTGTGCATTTTTTTTTCGCCGTCAAGCATTATCTCGTTCCTACCCCTTTTGGACTCGAATTTCTAGATTTGCAGTGGACTAGCTGCGGAAGTATCATAGATCGATTTCGCTCTTGTGCGCGAAGCTAACTGCGTTACTATATTACCGATTGATTAATTCAGATCGCTCTCAGTTGCGCTAGTTGTTGCTTGGATTGTCACATTGAGGTTTGCAACGTCGGTTTGAGAGGTGCTTGGATCATCGACTTACTAATGAGTGGAGTAATCCGGCAACTTGCTTGGCGCCGGCGGACTTACGAGAAGCTCTTTGAGCGCCACAGCACTTCAAACCCCTTCCTTGAGGCGGGACTACTCAACTCGAATCCAACATGGCCAGATCTCCGCAAGACATTTATGCAAGACATGTATCATCTTCTCGCGGCTATCCTTTGTGGACTCCAGAGCAAAACGACGTATTCTTACCTTATCGACCTGAAGGGCTCAAAATTGGGGACGTTGGGGTCGTCGTACCCGAGGATGGCAACTTTGACGTCTTTTTCAATATTTGCCTACCCAAGGACCATCCTTTTCACAAGCTCACAGGTGTCCCGGACGATTTTCACCCCATCGAACTTAGGGATACGGACATAAAGACTGTTCTCAACGCAGAAGGCGCTGGTCGGGTCTTGGCGACGTCTTCTGTGACGAGAGTTGGAGATGATGGGGCTCCCACTAGTCTCGACTTGCCACCGAGGCGCGTTTATTCCGTTTCCATTAAAGGGATGCTGGCTGAACGAACGTTGGACAGATCAGCGCAGTCGGGTATCGCGCGTTACCCGTTCAATATGTCGTCAACAGAGGGAGGTGTCCTCATCCTTCCTGAAGGAGCAGACAGCCATGATATCCGGAACCGTCAACCTTTCTTTGAGCTGGCGTCTCGCAACGCCTCGGCGTGGTACCATCATGCGGAAGAGAAACTCGGTCGGATCATTAGTCACGATTCTATCTATGTCGTCACGGGGATTCACATGGCCCGTTCCTGGGGGCTGGCAAGCTACCAGAACGACTACGATGACCCCTTTCCCGCTCGTTTCACGATAGGACCGCGCGAGGGTGGGGCCGGTTACAGATGGGATTCGACGCGGAATATGCACTGGCGCGTTGGTCCCTATAGCGGTCCTGGAATCTCCAATCAATCGGTTTTCATCCGAGGATTCAAGATTGCGATGAGGAGTGCGATACAAGGCGTGCCGCAGAAATGGGTTAGCTTCGAGCCGAATCCTAACGGTCGATCCTCTCGCAGGAGCTCGGGCGACTCGTGGCTATCCAATGTCTGGAGAGGTATTTCGCGGACTATTGGGGTGTCAAGTGAAGGAAATAGCCGGAGTCTGGTGGCTCGTCTGCGTGAAGATGCAGGCGTGCGCGTCGAGATTACGCGTATACCGGAGATCCTCCCGGTAAGGGCTTGCTCAGTTGGATTTGTCGCATTACATTTCTGAAGGGATTATTAGGTCTTCCATCCTCTGGACATCATTAATTCATATATACTCCAGAAGGTGTGTGTCAGTGACTAACATTCGGACCATGCTTAAGTTATACGCTTTTGCATAGGCACCATCGGCGAAAGTGGCGATTACACATGATAGTGACTGGGGCTCCCTTCTTGACAAGGCCAGTAGTAGGCTCAAACGTGTTCTTATCTCAGGCACTTACCTGCTCGTCTATTTTAGAATTTGCTGACGGCTGAAACGCTTGTGGAAGACGAACTTCTGATCACTGCTGTGGCCGAAAAGTACACCATAGTTTCACGAAATGGTATGCGTTGAGTGCCGAAGTTTTACATTATATTTACAATATGACATTGTTTAGGCGTGGCCTATTTGCAGAGCAAGAGGTCTGTCACTGCTTATCGCATCAAGTTTGACCGTCCCTAATTGCCCTGACCTAATCCTTCACAGTGGTTCAGAAACTTCGGCCGGGCCGGATCATTCGTCACCCACAGAAGCTGTGCATCTTGGTCACCCTCAAGCACTAACTATAGTGTCCGAGAGCAATCATCGTTGTGTTGACCCGAGTGCCTTAAAATCGGGAACCCCAGAAAGGTATGAGTTCAACGAAATACGTGTCGTCATCATCTCATTTTGTTCCAATCGCAACACTCTACCGCCTAGTTGGTCTGCGGATGTGCAGAGGTCGGTACTTCAATCAATATTCACCCGTAAATTTACTCATTTCATTTGATCTGATCTGTAGTATTCCTTCCAAGTTCGGTGCGACTTTGGGTTCAACGTCGCCGGAATCTCTCCGTCCCATCAAGGTCATCATTATCTCGGACTATGTACGCCAGCTTTGTTCAACCCGTGCATCGTCTCCTTAAATGTCGTGTAGATTTGCGGTTTCTGTTACGTTGGCGAGAAAATCCTTCATGATGCAATTGAAGCTTGTCGGGATCTAGCAGTCCGCTTCGAAGTGGAATTGCGGCCATTTACGCTTGTAGAACCGTCTGCGCTTCCTACAAACACGAATCAGGTCATATATCGCAATGCATATGTTGCAAAGAAGTATGGGAAGGAACAAGCCGAGATGAAACTGAAGGCGTTGAATGAACTTGCGCAGAAAACAGGTTTACAACTGTTAGTGGTCTCGAATACTCATCACCGTTTCTCTGATATCTCGATTGCGTAGTGCGGAAGATAGCATTATCTCCTCGACCACTCAAGTACACCGGCTGGCTATGAAAGCATATCGAGATGGTGGTCAAGCACTACAAGATAAATTCAACCTTTTCATTTTCGATGCATGTCTTGCAAAAGGGGCGAACCTTGGCGATGAAGGTGTATTGGTTGATGCTGCCGTCAGTGTAGGTCTTATGAGCAAGGATGAAGTACGTTTCCGTGATTTGGGGTTGGCGACTGACTGATTTATGGGAAAACATCGAAGGCAATGCAGTTTTTGCGATCCACGGAATACTTGGATTGTGTGGAAACGATGGTTAAGGCTGCGAAGAGCCAAGGTATCAATGGCGTACCGTTCATTATCATCGACAACAAGTGGGCCGTGAACGGCCTTCAGCCAAAGGAATACTTTGTTCAGGTAATCTAGCCCGTTAACCCGGTGTCTGGCCAGGATCGCTCACACATCGTACCAGATCTTCCGCAAGCTGGCTCATTTACCTCCGCCGTCGACTAGCACGGGAAAAACACAAACCGAACATGAACTCCCACAACAGTGAGATACTGGAATGCGCCTGTACACTGGCTTCTTTTCCCGAGAGGACGATTATTTGAGCATTTTGTTGTCACATAGACATGTACGTGTCATAATTGCAATCTTGGCCGTGTAATCTAGTCTCTGTTTTCCATGTACCTTCGAGTTCATTGTTAGAATTGAGTGTAGTATTAGCTAGTAAGCTTATTTATCCTCTGGTAACGACGGGTTCCATTGGACCTCAACAATTGTTCAACCACGGGATCGAGTGTGGGCATTTCTCTTACGGATTGTGAAGGCGTGCGTGGCATTCATGCTTGTAGTTCACCCTTCGCCATCCGACGTTCCCGAGAGTCATAGACTCTGCGCACTTCTTCAATCAAAATTCCTTTTGTCGCAGGGTAGAGGACGTCACATTTTTGACCAACGAAGACTTCAGGGATCCGGTCTCAGGCCTTGATTCACACCCTGAAGATCCTCTCAGAAAACGTTGGATGGCATCTACCGGGGTACCTCATTGCATCCTTTTTTGTTCGCTTTCACGATGTTGGTGTATGTCCAGGCGACTCAGGCTCAAGAGTGGATAGAGAAGTATGTCCTACGCGTCCAGAGGAGACTCTACAGTGTTATTCTCGGCATCGAGTTCGGTGTAGACGACATTCGAGGCGCGTTGTACGCGTGTTAATATGAACTTACGGCTCGTAACAGGTCGCCGTGATGCGACTCGGCGAGGTATTCATGAAGATGAGCCACGGGATCTGGAGTAGGTCCAAGGCGCCAACATAGCACGCAGTAACTAACGTACCCTCCGACCGTTGGGTACTAGTTCGATCTTTATCTGGATCACTACGTTGGACACAAATCTAGTGGTAACTCCAGTCTTCTACTATGTCAAGAAACTCATCGAACGGCGAGTATTAGTCACGTACGAAGTTGTAACGCAAGGCTTAATTGTCAAACCTAGATCAACCGACACGACGGAGAAAGCCAAACCTCTATCTGGACTTTGCTCATGGATATGTGCTCTTCCCGCTAACAGCTATGGGATTGAACATATGAATATTCGCTTGTACAGAACACTATTGACGGTACTGAGTATGCACCGTCCCCATGCGTACCGCAAGTTCAGAAATTCCTATCAAACACCTTTCACTGCGAGCACGATCTGGGAGAAAGGAATCGTACGCGTGCTCATAATGAGTAGCTTCCAGGGGTTGCAAGTGGGCCTCCTACTGAGTGGAGTAACGGTCCCTCTCTATCTGTTAGGAGATCAAGACTGAGAAGCGATAGGCTTGTTCGCTGGACGTTTTCGTGAGTGTGAATGAGTCTAAGAACGCCCATAGTGTGGGATGGCGCCTGGAGGTGGCGCATATTGACGTTATCTGCTTATCATTATCATGTCCACGAATCGGCCGAGACAAAAGTTACGTTTGTCCTTATCACCCATGATAAGCCGTACAAACACTGCCTTAATGTCCGAGAATGCTAGGATCATGACCGAGATATGATTCATGAGGTCGATCTTTGTGCCTTGGCTTTCTCCTCCCGCTTTGTCGCCCGCTCCTCCTGCCTGGCTGCCGCCTTGATCTTCCTCTGCCGCTTCTTTCGTCCGTTCCCGCGCTTCGGGCCGTCGATGACGACGGGTTCAGCGATGCGTTGTTTGCGTTTTGCGAGCTGTTCGGCCCGTTGTTTTTCGCGTTTCTTGTCCCTTTTGCGGAGCGTCGTGAAGGACCCTTTCAGGAGGTTGCCGTAGACGGCGTGAAATTTCATAAGGTCGGAGGGGGACACCTAAGGTCATCGTGGAAGGCGGGATTGGATCGATCGAGGAGATTCGACAAGTATCGGACCAAAAGACCCACCCGTGTAGACAGCTTGGCCTTTTTACCGTCCGTGACACGAATCAGACATGGGTACTCTTTCTCGCTGTTTGGGTCTGCGTCGTCCATCGTAGCGTCTTCACCATCGCGCGTTACTGCCCGTACGATCAGTCGTCAAATGAAAGAGAGCAGGTCGACCCACGTCGTTTGTGTGTAAGCCATATCGTTCCCTTGTCTTTCGTCTTCTCGAACAACCCAGCAAGTTGCTTGATAAACTGTAACAACGTCAATCGTACCCACAAGACGCTGAAACTCGAACCACTCACGGTATCGTTATCGACGAGCTGCATGGACCCTGTGTAGCGCCGAGTTGTTGCCGAATCGACGCCGATACGCATGAGCCCCTGCTGACGTAACCTATCCATGTTGCTCATGATTGCGCTTGACGGTCTCAGGACAGGGCCAAAGTTTCATAGATAAGGAAGCCTCGAAAAATGATCCGGTTCAACCACCGACATGGACCCGTTTCCACCACCCACGGGCGGGGCGTCTCTCATGCTCTCCTTTAGAATGCACGCAAAAATGATTCTCATCGTCGGGGGCGACGCGCTCGCTGCAAGTAGAGCTTATGCTGCTCTCGAAGCCGACGCCGTCGTCAAGGTCCTGGTGTATGGTGGTCTCGCTTGTGTCTGCGAAGAGCTTAGGTGGAGGGCTGAACACGGTCAGCTCGAAGTGATCGACTGGAACTTTCTTCCCGTTCCCGAGTTCGGGTTCTCGGCGAACACCTCCGATGTCGACCGGGACGTCGCAGCCCTGGAACACTACCTCGCGAACACGCCCTCGTCTCTCGTATGCGTCACCGACACACTCTCGACCTCCCCGTCCGCCAGTATCGCGCGTCTTCGCGCTACACGTATTGCGAAGTCGTGCCGCGCCCACCGTGTTCCGATCAATGTCACGGACATGCCCGAACTCTGCGACTTTTCGTTCACCGCTACACATCGTTTTGTCGACCCCATCTTGTCGACCAAGAGTCCCCTTCAGATCGGCGTCACTACGAACGGAGAGGGATGCAGGCTTGCAGGACGGTTGCGGAGGGAGATCGTAGCCGGGTTGTCCAAGGACGTCGGAAGAGCAGTAAAAAAGGTCGGAAACCTTAGGAGGATGGCGAGGAGATTGGCCAAGGAGAACGAAGCACCTGCAGACGGTGAAGGAGACGAGGATTGTACTGCGACGACACCGAATCGTCCGGTTCCCATCAGAGCTTTGGAGGAGAGCAACGCCGAGGCTGCCCGGCGACAGATGAGGTGGGTCGTCCAGGTCAGCGAGTACTGGCCCATCTCGCGTCTTGCAGCCATGACAGAACGCGAGATGGAGAAGATTTTGGATGGTCAGGAAGCAACCGCAACCGGTCCGTTACTTTCCATGGACGAGAAGAAGTCACATCACGGGGTTGATTTCTCCCCGGAGAGGACCAAAGGTCGCATCATACTCGCAGGTTCTGGGCCAGGTCACCCTTCCTTACTCACCCTTGCCACTCATACGGCGCTGACAAGACATGCCGATATCGTACTCTCCGATAAACTGGTTCCCGCGCCCGTCCTTGACCTCATTCCGCCGCAGGTCGAGGTACGCATCGCGCGAAAATTCCCTGGAAATGCAGACGGTGCTCAGTCGGAAATGATGGTGGCGGCCGTAGAGGCAGCAAACCGTGGTCTCACTGTCGTCAGGGTGCGTTTCACTTTTGTTCTCATTGTTTGTCTATTCAAACGTCGTCCTCTCTAATATAGCTAAAGCAAGGCGATCCCACCGTGTACGGCCGTGCCGGCGAGGAACTTGCCTACTTCCGCGCACACGGTTACCCCCCTCTGGTCCTCCCAGGCATCTCCTCCGCGCTCGCCGCTCCCGCTTGCGCCGGCATCCCAGTGACTCACCGCGGTGTCGCCGAGTCATTCGTCGTCTGTACCGGCGTCGGACGCCAAGGCAAGGCCGTCTCCCTCCCAGGCTACGACCGCGCCCGCACCGTCCTCATCCTCATGGGCGTCGCCCGCCTGAGCGAGGTCGTCCGTACCCTCGTGACTCAACACCCGCACGCAGGCCGACGTGACGGCCTCGCCTACCCTGCGTACTTGCCGATCGCAATCGTGGAGCGCGGATCGATGGTGGACCAGCGGGTGCTCGTGTCGACGCTCGAGGACGTGGAAGTGGCGTTGGCGGGGGCGGGGGAGCAGCGTCCGCCGGGGATGATCGTGATCGGGTGGGCTGTGTTGGCGTTTGGACGCAAGGACGGGGAGGGAGGGCATGCTGGGGATGGGGTACTTGAGGACAGGGAGAGTGATGTGGAGACGTTGGAACGGCGGGATCGACAGCGGGTCGCAATGTGGCTAGGTGGTCGGAAGTGGGACGTCTGGGAAGGATTAGGGGAGGGATGGGGTGACCTGGCGCTGTAAGCATTACTAGTATGCATGGGATCCGAGTCATGTGGTGAGCATCAGTACGTTCCATGCACTCTCTCGATGGTGTGTCATATGTCTTAGAGTACTAGAGAGAGCTGATGGTATGTATATGTTATCCTATCAGCTCCGCACATAGAGGGTGCCGTTTTCCGTGTTCAAGTTTCTCTTTTGTTTGACGTCATTTTTTTCCCGCTACCGTATGGTAGTGGGTTTAGAAACGATCTAGTGTGGCAAAAAACTGGCGGGAAAAAAAGAAGCTTGGCATTTTTCCCTTAGAGCCAGTTTGGTAGCAGTGAAAATCCTTTCGAAAATCGAATTTGTATGATTGTTCTTGTTTGCACAGCGACTGAACGCTCCGGCATGTGTGTCGGAGACTGAATCTAACACTACTACCAGTGCGCAATGAGCTCCT
>JBBPTU010000945.1:0-16162 GCA_038094295.1 Tylopilus aff. beelii | reverse complement strand
CGACCAGGCCACCCATGATGACCGAACAAAGCAAGTCTTAGCCTGACTCCAGGAACACAAACTATATCTTAAGTTGGAAAAGTGTAGTTTCAATGTCCCCGAGGTAGAGTACCTAGGGATGATCGTTTGGAAAGGAGCGGTCCTCATGGACCCAGTTAAACTCACCACAATCCAAGGAGGGCAACCCCCTTCCTCCATAAAAGTGGTACACTCATTCATAGGGTTCTGTAACTTCTACAGGAAGTTCATCCCTGGCTTTTCGGACCTCACCTGCCCACTTCATTCCCTGACGAAGAAGGGAGCCCTGTGGGACTGGACCCCTGCTCACCAAGATGCCTTCGTCGTGCTAAAGAAGGAGTTCCTGAAAGCCCCTGTCCTTCGCTACCCTGATACAGCCTTGCCGTTTACCGTTATGACTGACGCCTTGCTCATCACAGCCAGAGGTGTCCTGATGCAGCACGACGCCACCGGAGATCTCCATCCCTGTGCCTATTTCTCAAAAACCTTTGGCTTGACCAAGTGAAACTACAACATTTACAATAGGGAGATGCTCACCGTCATTATGTCACTTCATGAGTGGCATCACTATTTGATGGGTACCACGCACCCCATCACTATCCTCATGGACCATCGAAACCTTACATACTTCAAACACCTGCAGGATCTTTCCCGCCACCAGGCCCAGTGGCAAATGTTCCTCCAGGACTTCGACCTCATTTGGAAAGCCCTCCCCAGCACCACCATGGGCCCTGCTGATGCCCTCTCCTGCAAGCATGATAACGACACCTCCAACGATAACCGTCACATCACATTCCTTCCACTGGAGGCATTCATCCAGATGATCGATGTCACAATTGCCGACAAAATCGTGTCCTCCACTTCCAAGGATCCACTGGCCCTCCACACCCTCCAAGCCCTACGAGACCACTCCCCCATCCTCCCCTGCTCCCATCATGACAACTGGACCTTCTCGGAAGGATCCCTCTATTTTAATGGACGTCTCTATGTGCTGGAACCAGCCCATTCCAACCTCCTCCATGAACTTCATTATTCCCCTGCTGGAGGCCACGAGGGACATTTCCACACCCTCCACCAGGTCTCTCGAGACTATTGGTGGCTGGGTCTAGCCACCCATGTCCAGAACTTTGTGGTGGGATGTGTGGTCTGCCAGACATCCAAGGTCAACACCCACTCAACTACCCCGGGATTATCACCTATTCCATCCAAGGCGCTCCACCCCTTTCAACAAATTTCAATGAATCTCATCACTGATCTCCCACTTTCCCATGGCTACGATTCCGTTCTGGTCATGGTCAACCAGGGACTTACTAAGAGGGTGATTTTCTGCCCTTGCTCCAAAACAATCAGCGCAGAGGGAGTAGCCAACCTATTCTTCTGTTTCGTCTTCCCCCATTTTGGCCTCCATGACAAGTGCATCTCTGACCGAGGCCCACCATTTGCTTCTGCCTTCACCAAAGAACTGGCCTGACTGCTCCATTATGACATAGCCCTCTCCACCCCCTATCACCCCCAGACCAACAGGGAAACAGAACAGGTAAACCAAGAGCTGGAAACCTACCTCCAGATGTTTTGGGGAAACAAATCCAAAGAGTGGGCAGTGATGCTCCCCCTAGCCGAATTCTCCCACCACTCAGCCACCCACTCTGCCACTAATGTCACTTCATATTCCCTGATGATGGGATATGAACCTCAAGCATACCCCCCACTAACCAAGACTTCCTTCCTCCCCACCCTGGAAACCTGTGCTAAAATGCTGGAAGAGGCATGAAAGGAGGCACTAGTGGCACATCATAAGGCTCAGCAAGACATGAGGGAATGAGTCGCCTCCTGTTTCAAGGGCTGGAAAGTGGGGACCAAAGTATGGCTAGAAGCCAAAGATCTCCGTGTCAGATACAGGAATCAAAAGCTAGCCCCAAAGCGTGTTGGCCCATTTGAGATCACACAGGTCCTCAGCCAGCTAAGCTACCGAATTGCAATCCCTTTGACGTGGAAAATCCATGACGTCTTCCATGCCTCCAAATTGTCCCCTGCCGTATTCACCCAAGAGCATGGTCCCAGTTTTCCTGCCCCACCACCTCACCTAGTCGACAGGGAAGCGGAGTATGAAATTGAAACCATTAAACGCCACAGGAGGGTGGGAAGGCACACTGAATATCTGGTAGCCTGGAAAGGCTATGCACTGTCAGAAGACTCGTGGGGACCCACCAGGAACCTGACACATGCCAAAAAAATGTTGAAGGAGTACCAGATGATGCATCGAAAAGATTTCCCACACGCCTAAGACCCTGCCATGATCTCTCTCTGCGACCTCGTTGCCCTTGTCATTGTCTCGTTCTTCCTCTTCCTCACCTACCTTGCCTTCCTGCTCTCCAAGAGGTGGATGGTCCTCCAAATCCAACAATCCCATGTTAGGATCCAAATCACAATCATCACCCTGACCTATGCCTCGAACACGATGGCCCAGTCATGGACCTACTCCACTCCGGCAGCCCCCCCTCAGTCCAATCTGAATTGGAACCCCATCTGGAACCCCACCTGGAACCCCACCGACAGAGCAGTACCTTTGGACTAAAAGTGGACAAGTGGGAAGTCCATATTTATACCCTATCCCCAACCTCCTCCGTTAGCCCCCATGCCTTACCTCCCCACCTGAGTCCTTACTTGCAATGTTGATGCCACCTACCCTGATGGTGACCTCTCCCCGACTCCATCCCCTGTTTCTTCCACCTTCTTGCTCCTGAGCTCCAACTTGAACTGTTGGACCTCCTCTCCCACTCCCCTGACCGACTTACCGAGCTCGAACGAGCCACCGGTCTCCCCTCTAACCACCCCATCATCCAACAACTACTGGCCATCCACACTGTCAGAAGGGCCGGGCTCTTCCTCCAATGGTCTAAGAAGCCCACCCCCAATAAGGCCGCCGCTGTCTCCGCCATCACTCCCACAGTTCTTGACCTTTACAGGGAATTACCAGAACTGGGGATCTTCCCTGCCCTCGACCGCACCTCCTACAACATGCAGAACTCCCTTCTGCGTGATCTGTTTGCAGCCTTCCCCCTGGAGCAGTTTAGGGAATACATGGGAAGGGTTACTGGAAAACTCACCCTTAGGATCTCTGATCCCCGCCTGCCATATCCCTCGCTGGACCTCCTGGCCAGCATGGCCGGAAGAAGAGATCTGGTCAAGGATCAGCTGCTCGGACCCTCCAGAAGGTACCCATGGCAGTGGGCCACACCACCCCCGTTCCCCCCTCTTCCTCCTCCTCCCAGCCAGACAGCGCCCCCCCTGAGGTACCCCATTCCCCGCCCTCCACCCCTCTCCCTGTCAACCCACTGGGCATAACCCCCCACGCCCCCTCCTCCCTTCCCAGTCCTCCCCCCTCTTCCTTACCATCGCTTGACTCAATCAGTGATTCCGACTCAGAGGTTGCCCAGGCAGGCTGGGAACTCGGAGCAGGAGAATATTTCTCTGCACCAAACCACATACCTGCCTCAATTCAACCAGGCAGTCCACCGCCCACTCTGCAGGTACACTGCACCCAAAGAGTCAATCCCTCTGGACTCGCTCCCCCAGAGAGGCCCCGTTGTTACTCCTGCGACGATGACACCCACTTTCGTCCCAACTGCCCCTTGTACACCTGTAAGTTCTGCCTCGTCTGAGCCCCAGGACATCCCCAGTATTCCTGCCCCTGCAACCCCTATCAATGTGCTAGCTGCGGTCTTAGAGGACACTCTGTGGCGGAATGTGCTGACACTTGGCGGGATGACTGGGACAACAACATCGTCATCTGGAATGAGGGAGACCGAAATGGCTACTGAGTCGGAGCCTCAGTCACAACAGAAGGGTAATGTTATGGGCTGGGCCGAGATCGAGGTGCGATATGCTGAGTTACATCACACCATTGACCATGTCACTGAAGCATTCATCACAGTGGGACTCTTCAGTACCTCAGACTGGGACATGTACCTGGTATACCCCATGGGAGATTCGAACGTGGGAAGCCCAACCACAGAGTAGCTGGGTACCTATTTTTCCTTGCATCGCTTTCTTTTCCCTTCTCAACCCCGATTTGATCTTATCTTGTACACCGCCATATGGACTCTTTAGAAGCGGTTCACTGCTTTGTGCAGCCCACAGTACGTCTTCTTCTTTCATCTCTCATTTCCACTCACATCACCTTCAGATGGAGCTTGTAGTATCTATCCCCCTTTGGACACTTCTCTCCCCCTGCTATATCTCTCACTATAGCAGTAGTTTCCCATCCCTACCCAGTTACATATAAAAGCACCACTATCAGCACTCATGTACCTTAGTTAGATCTACACAATCACAAGCATAACTTACTCACGCCACTCAAGAGTGAGCAAGACCCTCTACCCTGGCCCGTAATTGCCATACTTGCATCATCATCGCCCTCGCCTTCACCTATTCCCTCCGAACCTTCTTATGAGCCTTCGCTCTCCTGATTGGTGAAGTAGTAGTACACTATTGCATTAACACAAACAAAGGAGAAGAGAGCGACAGGATGCATATCGTAACAAAGAGGTCCATCATGCCATAGACAGCATAACTGGCAAAAGACTCAGCAAAGTGTTCTACAAAATGAGGGGTGGAGGAGTTGTGGATGGTGATGCCATTGAGAGGTTGGAGCTCATGGATGAGCCAAAGAGACTTCCCATCCTGCTTGAGTATGCAGAACCACTGGGACTAATAAGAGGCAGTTGATGGCTCATAAACACTGGAGGCAATCCAGTCCTTGATAATCTGAATGGCTCTATCCCACATAGCAGGGGGAACTTGGAGGTTACACATGGCCCAGGGTATGTGGAGTATTGTTGATATTTTGACCAGTGGAAAGTACTGCTCATTGAGCCAGCCCCACTCAGTTAGTACCCAGGCAAACACCATCTCCTGCTTGCAGACAAGCCAGCAGATGAGTGTTACCTCCACAACAGTGAGCCAGTTAGCAGGATCTAGATCTAGGATGTCAGTGTGTTCCTGGGTGAAATGGACACTGGGAGTAAAGTCTAGGGGATGGGTAGGCAGGTGTTTTAGACTGGCAAGTGGATTGTCCAGTAAGAAGTGGATAATATGAAATTCAGGACCAGTTGGTGCAGCCACTGACTGGACCTTTTTTGCAACTGGCCTGTAAGCCAACATGGGTGTGGTATTATATGAATAAATGGATGAAATGGCAGGAATAGCATTCTTGATAAATGAAGACTGGGTGGTGGATAAAAATGAATAAGCCAGTGAAGGTGGGAACAGACTGGTTGAATTGGGTGATAACTGGTGATAAACAAAAGGTGGAGATATCATAAAATGGAATGGAGAAGGTGAACAGAAATGAAGATGGGACTCTCCTCAGGTGAGGACTGGTTTATTGAAGTCTAAAAATCCATCTCAATGATGGAGTGGTGGTTAGTACATTTTTTGCACTCCTGGCACTTTGTGCACCTCTCTGACCACAACTGGGTTGGCAGTATGAACTGCTTGCCAGTATTTAGATCCTTCAATGTGATCATTTGGGACCCATCTGGAAAGTCCTCAATATTAGCACTTAACAGACAATGGAAAGGATGACCAAGCAAGAGGTCAACATTGGCCCAGGCCAAGATCTGGGCCTGGACCTGAACCTGACCACCCCTGTAATCCAGGGTCATATCCTTGAGGACACCAATTGTCACCTCAATGTAGAATTAGCCAATGACATATGCATGATATGATTGGACCAGATTGGGAGCCTGAGATCCTCCCAGATACACTTGGGCACTGCTATTATCTCTGAACCAGAGTCCAAGACACTCTGGATAGGAAACCTGGAACCAGGAATTCTGACTTTCAGAGCCTGGAGTGATAAGCTGTGATGAGCAATGATTCAGCTGTCATCATTGCAGAGCACCCAGTTACCATACTCCTAGTCAACTGCATCCAGGTCTTGGCTGGCTAGTTTATTAACATGCACAATGTTAGCAGTTGCAGAGGAGGATATTTATTTTATGGTCATGAGGTCTTGGAATTGCTTTCTAAACTCTAGCACAACCACAAATAATTCTTTTACCAGTACCAGTATCATTGTTGAGAGCACCAACTCAATGACCTGGTTGGGTGCCAACTCATCCTCAAGAGGGAACAAGTACTTGTACTGTGGATTTAGGGGAAAATGAGGGGCATTAGCATTGCACAGGCGAGGAGGAATGTTACCAGACACAGCCAGTCAGGGGTCACCAGGCATGGCCAGTAGGGTAGCACAGGGTGGGAGACATGAGGAGGAAGGCTCAGGAGCCTGAACACATGGCAGAGAGGGAGATTGGCAGTTGTCCTGGTGCTCTGGTGACAGCAGCTCTTTGGAAACAGTGGTGACCTGGTTATCTGGTTGGAAGTGGGGTGGTACATGGACACTATCAAAGGTGACACACTTGCCCTTGTCCCAGGCACTTTTGTTAGCCTGAAAGCTGGCCCCAGCCTGTGCCAGATAGAGCTAGAACTCCTTGTTAGTATCAACTGTGACCAGTTCATCCTCCAGTTCAGATTCCATTGCAAAATATGATGACAAGCCAATATCTAGAATGACTGGCACCTCTGGGTAGGATGTGATTAGGATTGTGGTGGTAACACAAGGCAGGGGAGCTTGTGCTTCCTATTTCACCCTCACTTAGTCAACAGCATCTTTGAGACACTGGCCTTGTGAAACAGAAGCACCATTCAGTAGGTACAACTGGTTATCAGCACCACGAACTACCTTGCTGGTCTGCAGATACTCCATGCATACCTGGCACATGCAAGGGTAGTGGCCATGCTCACCACAAAAATGGCAGAGCTGGCTGTGCTCACCAAAGCTAGACTCAACCTTTATGACTGGTGGTGGCATATAAGAAGAAACCAGTGCCACTGGTCAAGAGGACTGTGGCTGTGCTAGTGGTAGGTTACAGCACCATACCAAAGGCTCCTGACAGCCTAAACATGTGTGAGTGAACCATGGCTTCTCCTGATAGAATTAGAGAGAGAAGACACTCCAGTCTTGAGGTGAGGATAATGCTGGTGGTGAAGGGAGATAATCCAACACTGGAGTTGCCAGTGGTCAAAAGGCCACAGTGTAATACAAAACAGGATGCTCACTGGCACTCTGTGGATGTGAATGATAACCCTAAGGTACTAATAATATGGTAGACCTAACAACTGATCATGCTCTGATCCACATATTTGTATACCAACGAGTTTTGTCACTGCCACACATTGCATCATGGACTCACTGGCCATGACTCCCTTCTGCACTTTCACTTACTCTTTTATTCCTACACATGTCCTACTCACCACTCCTTCCTACCATCTTATAGCTTGCACATTCACAAGCACTGGTGCCATTGTCTCACCTATTCACCACTGGCGCCCCTGCTTGTCATCACCCAGATCTATATCCCACTATGTAAGTCTATTCTGTTCTACACACTCATCTGTAGTGTTTACCACTGCTGCCTGTGGAGGGCTATCATAAGCATCTCCTCCAGAAGTGTTTCAGTCCTGCCACCTTCAAATCAGCAGCTCATAGCTATGGGCTTGCAGTGGTCAATCTCTCATCTGACTGCCTCCCTGGTTCTAGTGCAGCATTCCAATATGACTTGTCTGTCCACCATCAGGCTAGCCCCACCTCCACCTCAGACTCATCCAGATCTGCCTCTTCCAGATCCAAGCACTTCCTCTGCAGTCCACCTTTCAATCTCTAGCGTGATCACGAATGTTCACCACCCAGTCCCTGTCCCAGATCTTGTGGCTGCATATGCTCCACCTGATATCCATCCTTCACTCCATGTTTCAGACCAACATCTCCATCACCTGGCAGCTGCCCCACCACTAGCGCTCTACAGTCTACTTTCCTGTGGTGACTCTTTGCTCTATCTAGTTTTCAGCATAGGCCTTCTTGAACTACTTGAGTGATAGTGATCAACAATTTATATAAGATGAAGTTGAGTCTTGCAAAGACCTTTGAATTATTTCATGATTACATGTATCCTCTGTTAAAAATAGGTTAGATACAATTACCTGTTATTAGCAAACTTCTCTTACAATCATAGCTAACACTTTACATACATTATATACAACAACTATCATTAGTGAACTACATGGAAAAATGAATATAAAAGGGATTGATGTATTTGGTCATTTTGGCTAGTGCCAGCAATACAATTCCATTTTTTACATCCCAGATGAAGCCAATATAAATGGTGGAGGGACCAAATGGTTGGTCTTTAGATGCTTCTCAAGGAATACCCAGCTCATGTGAAAATTCATCAATGTCTGCTAGATTGTACATGAATAGATTGTTATGTTTAGATCTCTCAGATCTGGTGGAAAATCCTGAAAGGGCTAAGAACAGTCCTTGCTAAATTCATCAATGGATTGATCCAGATTGATAGCTCCTTTAAACCACATGTGGCTTTGCAAATGCTGCACACCCACTGTGCCAATCTGATGATACCTCAGGTTGCACTCTTTATTGTACTCTGTCAGGAAGGTCCACTGGATTCTGATGAAGATATGATCATCAACCCATTTGTCTAAAGGGCCTAAGCCTCTGCTATGTTGGATGTCTGCCCATGTATCAGCCACAATTCTATAAGCCTCACACAATGTGGATGTATCAAAGGCAGCACATCTGTCTATACATCTGAGTGAATCTGAGATTCAAATGATGGCTGCCTTCCATTGTGATGGGTATAAAGGAATGATGTGATAAGCTTTGGTGATGTCTTGGGTAGTAATTTCCAAGCCTGGTGAAATCCTGGAGATTAAAAGGTAGATGGTTGAGAATTTTCCCCATGTGCATGGAAAATAATCTAAAGTAATGCTGTGATTAATTGAGGAAGAAGAGAGGGCTGGGGAGACTGTGTAGAAAAGAGAAGTTTTGGATAAGCCTGAACTTGCCTGATTTCCTGGGTTTTTGGATCATTGACAGAGGGAAGGTCTAATATGGACTGAGAATCACTTGAATAACTTCAAAAGGGAAGGGGTCAAGGTATCTACCCTTTGAAATCTCTTTATAAACAATTTCATTAAATTCAGTCTGAAAGGTTTTGATGGAAATACTATTCTAAGGTGATTGTACACACAGGATTAAAGGGAAACTGACAATGAAACCAATGCAAAGGCCAGCAAAAAGAGTTCATAGACAGTCTGAGGCTGGTAATGACCTTAGCATATGTTGCCAGGCCTTTATCTTATATGGCATTCACAGCTTGGATCTTCTAAGTTTGAGGATGTTGGCTAGCTCCATGTGTGTTGGTGAGAAAGCCAGAGCACACATACTGGAGATCATGAACCTGTGCACAGCCAGATTCTTTCTGCCAGAAGCTGCAGCTGATTTCCCTGGAATCTCAGAGCCAGAGAGATTTGTTGAGCTTGTTACAAGATGCATCCTGCTGTGCTTATCTTCTTGCCTTGTTAAGTAATGAGCAATAGATGTAAAGAATGATGAGCAATGCTTGATAGAGGGGATCCAGTCTGACAGTAGTCTCACTAGAAGAACCTATCTTGCTAGCGGCAGGAGATGAGAATGCAGATGCACCCATTAGGGGTATTTATATATAACTGGGAGGGATGGAGAAACATGGCCATAGTGAGAGATATGATCATGGAAGAAGATTAGCATCCATGGGAGAGAAGAAGAGGTGACATGAGAGATTGTCTCACATCTATGGGAAGATATACCTCGTAATCTGAGGAAATCTAGATATAGTCCATATGGCAGTGTAAAGGATGAAGTAAGTGAGAATAGAGGTTGTAGTGTGGGCCCATGAGGTATATGCAAGAAAGAAGAGAAAAACAGTTGAACAAACCATGTAGTCACCAAAGGATATCCTTCTCCACAGTGAATTGGTCTTCTATGATGGTCCAGAGGAAGTCTCCTCCTGGGACTATCTTGTTGTTGATATAGGACACAATGCCTTGGTAGACCCCATTGACAACCACCTCTTGTAGTGAGGTGTGCAGTTGCTCCTGGTGCCATGCCATATTGCTCCTGACTGTAACATTACTCTCTGCTATGAGTTAAGATACCACCTCAATCTCTATCTAGGCTGTCCTGATCACCCTCATTCCAGAGTTCATTGTAGTTGTCCCACTCCAAGTTGTCCAGGTCAAATGTATCAGGACAGCATTGTTCAGGATGGCCCCACTCACCATAATGTGGGCAAGGGTGAGGTCTGACTGGGCACAGATATGGCAGATGTCTGGGGGAAATAATGTAGCACCTGGGGCAGGTGTACTGGGGACAGTTTGGATACCAGTGGCTAGGTGCTCTGCACTCATGGCAGTCATCACCTGGAGCTGGGTTGTGAGCTTGTTTATGGACAGCTTGAAGCTCTGGGGTTTGGGTGGCCATGTTGGCAACCATTATCCTTGTGGTGATCCAGGCAGAGTTGGTGAGGGCATAGAGCACAGTGCAGGGAATATGGAGGCCACCCCCTTGTGGGCCAGGGATGTATTTCATCCAGCATTGGCTTGGGTTGAGGAGACCCTGAAGGTGGTAGAAGAATCCATACTCAGGATGGAGGTGTCATAGAGTATGGAGGGAGAAAAGGGGATATGGGGTCCATCCTCCATGAGTGTGGGTCCACTGGCTAACAAGGTTGGGGTGCCTGAAGCATCATCTAAGGTGGGGATGAAGTTAATGGTATGGGGAGGATATGAGGTGAAGGAGATGGAGGAGGAGGTCCTGGAGGTGTCCATCTTCAGGGGGAATGACTTAGGTACTCATCTGTGTACTTGGAGGAAGAAGGTGAGTCCCTCAGAGGTGTCCACTGTGGGACAGATTGGGCTAACATACTCCATAATGCAGACCAGATATCCATAAAACTCACTGATTGGGAGGTTGGAAAACACACTGTGCACCAGGGCATGTTGCATCTGGTACGAAAGGGTTAAGACCAGGGGCATGAATCCACTCTTCAGTATTCTATTGTAGAACCTTGGGATTGACATAGATATGGCAAAGACTGCTGCTGTTGTTGTTGGCATCAAAGGTCTCCTTCCTTCCAAGAGAGGGTGATAAGGGCCCTCTTAAGGGTGTGTATGGCCAGGATGTAGTGTGTGAGAGGGGAGAAGATCTGATAGTCAGGGAGGGCCTGGAATTTGAGGAGAGCAGGGGGGCATTCCAAGAGAATGGAGCAGAGTTCTCTCCACTGGGGGGTAGTAAGGAGGTTGAGGAAAAGTGGGAAATCCTTGGGAAATTTGCATCTGTCCAAGAAGACAGTAGCAAGGGAGGTAGTTGGGAATAGTTTGATGGTGGAGGTTCCAACAATTCACTCTTTCAATCATTGGAATCTCTCTTCCTGGGGATCTACTTCTGAGTGACCTGATCAACCTGCTCCTATTTCAATCCATATTCCACAACCTGGATACTTCTCCAATACTAATCCATCTGCCACCTTGATTGGAGGAATTGGGAAATCAATCATATCAAAACCTGATATGTTTGATAGAAGAAAAGACAAATTCATCCAATGGTTCTGAACTGTTAAGCTGTACCTGGGAGATTTCAACAAAGAGCCATCTGACTTTCAAAAGATAATAATCATCCTCAACTTTATGAGAGGTAATAATCCTGCAGGGCACTTTGCTGATCTCTATACTGAAACAGAAAGCTCTTGGGATAATTCCTATCAACAATTTGCTAGCCTTCTTGCTAAGACTTTTATCCCCAAAGAACATCATCATGAAGTTGAGAGGAAGCTCCTCTCTCTTAAGCAGGAATCTAACCAAACAGTTGAAGATTTCTTTGTCTAAATGAGACAACTAACTATGGATGCTGAATACCATATTAACCATCATGCATGAACTCTCATCTGTATCATCCATAATGGAGTCCACAATAAATTGTTGAATTTGTTGAAAGATCACAATCCAGTCTCTTTGAGGAAGATGATCCAGAGCAATGGATGCATGCCATGGTATGTGCTGAGAATATTCTTGAAGAAATTGCAGTACAAAAAGGCAAAAACTTACATCAATCTCAACCATGGACATCTACACCAGTATAACAGTACATCAGACCAGAGCCCAGGAGTAATGTGGCTACTGAGGGCCCTTCTGCTCAGGCTGGAGCAGAAATACACTTGGTGGGTCAACAACAAGATACCCATCCAAACCAAGTTGAAACATTTGAAGGACAAGGAGTTCCTATGGATATATCTAAGGCCTGTGCTGAAGGTAAATGTTTCAAATATGGCAAGCAATGGCCCTGTTAGAAACTTTTTTGACCTTGTGCACAACAAATACAAATAATGGAATTCCATGGAAAAAAGATTGAGTACTCCAGTGGAGAAGAGCTAGCTCAGAAGATGAAAGATATTGAAAAGGATTTTTACCTAAACCAGTAGATAGTTGTCCATGTACTGATTTTCCAATTTCTTCAGATAAAAATAGACACCTCATGTCACAAGTTGAAGAAACAAGAGATGATACCATAAATGAACTATCTAAAGAAGCTAAAATTGCTCAAATTGGACCCATATAAATACTACAAAGACCAGAAAGAAATAATAAAGCAAAATGCCCTCCTTCAGTGATTTTGAGTAATGAAACTGCAGAGCACCCTTCTCAAAAGAGAAAAAAAAACTGGTATAAGACTGTGGATCCCTGGTCTGTTGATTGGATCAGATGTATAATCCTAGAGAAAGATAAAAAAACATGCCTTGTCACATCTCAAAAGTTTTGTTCATGAACAATGACTTGAAGAAATCACATTGCAAATAATTCAACAAGTCAAGATAATGGGAAATGAGGAAATGTTCATCACATTAAGTGAACTTCAAAGAAAGCCAAAATTTGTTCAAAGAAAATGAATGATCAAAAGATTCATTGGAAACTACAGTAGGAATAACTAAATCAGATGGATCAAAAGTGCAAACAGTTGCCATGATTGATTCTGATTGTAGTAGTTCCTCAATTGATGAACAATTCATAAAAGAAAATGGATTGAATATCTACAATTTGTCCCAACCCATACCAGTATACAATACAAATGGTACTATGAACAATGTAGGACACATAAAATCATTTACAATAATTGAATTGCAACTTAAAAAATATTTGGAGCATCTTGCTTTGGCTATAACTTACCTAAGTACCCACACCATATTTCTTGGACATGATTGGCTACAAATTCAAAATCCTCAACTCAACTGGCAAACAGGAAAGATAAAACTTGCCTGTTAAAACAATCACATCCCCCACCAGATCTGCACAGAGAAGGAGGATGCAATGATAATAAATATGCTGATGATGAACACCTGTTCTATTTTAATATGAAAAGAAATTTGTGAACAACATCAATGGAACTGGCTATAAAAGCAGACCAAAAGAAATATGAACACACCTTTGAAGAGGTCATCCCAAGAGTTTATTATGACTTCAAGGATGTATTTGATAAAGAGAAATTTGATGAGTTACAACTGTAAAAACTGTGGGATGATGCAATTGAATTAATACCAAGACATTATCTGATTGATTGTAAAATGTACAATCTGACACATAATGAACAAAAGGAGTTGGAAGACTTCCTGGATGAAAATCTTAAATTAGGATAAATTAAACCATTCAAGTCCCCATTTGCATCCCCTTTTTTCTTCATCAAAAAGAAAGACAGATGTCATTGATCTATACAGGACTATAGAAAGCTCAATGAGATTACAGTCAAAAATTATTATCCCCTTCATTTAATCTCAGAATGAATTGACAAACTGAAACATGCTAGATATTTCGCCAAACTTGATATCATATGGGGATACAATAAAATATGTATGAAAGAAGGAGATGAATGGAAGGTAGCCTTCTGAACCAATAAGGGACTTTTTGAACCTCTTCTCATGTTCTTTGATCTAATCAATTTACCAGCCACCTTTCAAACTATGATGAATCACCAGCACTACCACCTTTTCCAGCCCCTGGCACTTTGAGCAAGCCTGGACCATGGGCAAAGCACAAACACTGTTATTAATTGACTCAAGAAGGCTTGAAGTGAATCAATAATTCAAGGGACTGAGTAACTATTTTGAAATGAAGGACTATTTTACATGAGAGGCTCTACTAGTAGTTATATACCAATGTATATGAGGACTCAAAGACTCAGAATCAGTGAGGAGCATTCTAGCATAGTCTAGAGTAATAATTCTTACATTACCCCCCTCTCAATATTAGAGCTCCTCTGAATGATTGAATTACAAAAGAAAAGAAAATCAGAAGAAAAGAGAACAGAAGTGGTCACAGGTAGAAGAGGATCATTTTGACAAATTGGGTAAGTACATGGTGGATCCGGGGGATCAGGATTGTACTGATGGTGACAAATATGAGTGATTGGACAAGGGGTGTTATGGGCTGGGAAGAGATCGAGGCACAATATGGTTGGGGATGTGCGAGAGGGGTTGCATGTTACTGAAGAGCACAGGGGGATTTCATACCCTTATATATCCCCCCCTTTGAGTTCCTTGTGATTGGTGGTTACCCACTGTTGTCTCCAGTTTTGGTTAAGTACCTCTTGGGGAGGTGATGGTGGTATTGGTGGCACCAGTGGCATGGGTGCTTGTGTGGGGATTGGGGGAGAGGGAG
This sequence comes from Tylopilus aff. beelii, assembly GCA_038094295.1. Taxonomy (NCBI): domain Eukaryota; kingdom Fungi; phylum Basidiomycota; class Agaricomycetes; order Boletales; family Boletaceae; genus Tylopilus; species Tylopilus aff. beelii. The sequence continues at coordinate 1,540 of JBBPTU010000945.1, read as the reverse complement.
GTCTAGTTGGTGTGGCTGATGGAGTGGTTTGCCAGGCAGACCTGATTGGGGCGGAAATTCTGATGGGGGTAAGGACAACAGTAATGGTTTCCCAGGGGGAGGATATGGACAGGGAGATTCCGTATTGGCTATAACTCCAGTAAAAGACTGCCAGGAAGGTGAGGACAGCGTATGTGACAAAGAGTGCACAGAGGTCTAGGATGGAGATCATGATGGGGGTTGGTGTTAACGCGATAGTGTACAAGTACTTCACCGATCAAGAGTGCAAAGGCTTGCAAGAAGATCCAAAGGGAGTAGGTGAAGGTAAGGGCAATAATGACACAAGTATGGCAGTTGTGAGCCAGGATCAAGGGTCTCGCTCAGATCGAGCAGCGTGAGTAAGTTACACTGATGATTGTGTTGATCTAACTGAAGTACATGAGCGCTGATAGTGGTGCTTTTATACGTAACTATGAAGGGGATGGGAAACTACTACCAATGTAGGGAGAATTGGTAGGAGGAGATGGAGCATCCAGGAAAGTACTAACTACAAGCTCCATCCAAAGGTGATGCAAGCGGAGATGAAGAGATAACAAGGGAAGACATACTGCAGACTGTGCAAGGCAGTGACACGCTTCTACTGAGTCTGTATGACAGTGTATAAGATAAGATCGGATCTGAAACAGAAGAGGAAGGAAAGTGATGTAAGGAAAAATAGGTACCCAGCTACTCCATGGTTAGGTTTCCCACTTCCGACTTCCCCATTGGATACACAAGATACATGTCCCTGTCCCAGGTGCTAAGGAGTCCTGCTGCTACAAAGGCTTCAGTAGCTCGATCAATAGTGCGGTGTAACTCAGCATATTGCACTTCAATCTCTTCCCAGCCTGTAACATTACCACCTTATTGTGACTGAGGCTGTGACTCAGTAGCCATCAGGGTCTCCCTCATTCCAGATGACGACATTGTCATCCCAGTTGTCCCACCAAGCATCACTGCATTCCACCACAGAGTGTCCTCTAAGACCACAGCTAGCGCATTGGTAGGGGTTACAGGGACAGGAGTACTGGGGATGTCCTGGGGCATGGACGAAGCAGAACCTACAGGTGTAGAGGGGGCAGTTGGGATGGAAATGGGTGTCATTGTTGCAGGAGTAACAACGGGCCCTCTCCGGGGGAGCAAGTCCAGAGGGGTTAGTTCGTCGGGGGGTGCGGTGTACCTGCAGAGTGGGCGGTGGACTACCTGGTCAAATTGTGGCGGGTAGATGGTTCAGCATGGAGAAATATTCTCCTGCTCTGAGTTCTCACCCCGCCTGGGCGACCTCTGAGTTGAAATCACTGACCGAGTCAAGCAATGGTAGGGAAGAGGGGGGAGGACTGGGGGGGGTGGAGGTGTGGGGGGTTGCATCCAGTGGGTGGACAGAGGAGTGGGGGGAAGACAGGGACAAGGGTAGTTCAGGGGGGGCATCATGTGACTGGGGAGGAAGGAGGAGGAGGGAATGGGGGTGGCGTGGTCCACTGCCATGGATACCTCCCTGGAGGTCCAAGCAGCTGATCTTCTA
>JBBPTU010000944.1:0-16162 GCA_038094295.1 Tylopilus aff. beelii | reverse complement strand
ATCCGAGGCTGCAGTTCGGGACGTTGCAGAAGCTTACCGTACAGTTCCCTCTCACCCGTCGCAGTGGTCATCTCTTGTAGTCCGCATTTCGGAGAACGAATTTGTGATTGACACGTCCTTTTGTTTTGGTTTTGCCCCATCGGGAGGGATCTATGGAAAAATTGGGCAAGCGGGCGCTGACATATTAAGGCACCATGGCATTGGCCCCATCGCCAGATGGGTTGATGACCATACCTTCTTCCGAGTAAGACGGGAATTTCTTCCCGAATACAACAGGTCTCGCACCATCATTGCGGACCAAATTACAAAAGGTAGAGGTAAAATAACCAATGGGGGTCGCACATGGTACTCAGGAAAGGCGCTACCGAATGACGAGCTAGAGACATATGATGAGGACATGTCCGCCCTCCTAAAAGACTTCTCGGACGCTTCCCCTCGCTCGGAGAATGACAAACTCTTCTCGTACAATATTGACGACGTTGATAAGGTCACCAACTCTCTCGGTATCCCCTGGGAACTCTCCAAGGACATTCCCTTCTCTTCCCGTCCCACATTCATTGGCCTCATTTGGGATCTCGATCAGCTCACCGTGACTCTCACCGAGGCAAAAAGGGTCAAATATATCAACGCGCTGGCCCAGTGGGAGAAAAGCCGCGCGCACTCCCTCGAGGAAGTACAAAAGTTGCACGGCAAGCTTTTACACGCGTCCCTCATTTTTCCCACCGGTCGCGCGTACCTTACTAATCTAGAGGCGATGCTGGGTATCTTTGGCGATTCCCCCTTCAAACCCAGAACCCCGCCACGAGGCACACCAAGCGACATCCAGTGGTGGAAGAACGCTCTCTCGACACTCCCGCTGCCAGTCCTCCCCATTCCCCGCCCCCAACATGTGCACGACTGGGCGGCCTTCTCTGACGCTAGCTCAGGCACCGGAATTGCGATCGTCATTGGTCAGCGCTGGCGTGCCTGGCGACTCAAGCCCGGTTGGTGCTCAGATGGCCGTGACATTGGCTGGGCTGAGAGCGTCGGATTTGAGTTGCTCGTACGTTCCATCACCCAGGCCTGTTCCCCCAACCTTCATTTCAAGGTTTTCGGAGACAACTCTGGCGTTGTCGACGGCTGGGCAAAGGGCCGCAGTAGGAACCGAAATGTCAATGACACCTTCAGACGAGTACACTCGGTTTTACAGGACACTGGGTGCACCACTATCGCCCGCTACGTCCCGAGTGCCTCCAACCCTGCTGACCCTCCCTCCCGGGGCGCCTACCCCTCCCCAGATCTCCTCCTTCCTAGGGTACTCATCCCCCCGGAGCTCACAGACTTCATTGTCGAGTGGCCCCCAGACCCCTGCTCCTGCATTGCGCCATTCGCACTCCCTTCCAGGGATTCTCTCGCATGAATCGCAGCGCCCGACGCTGAGCACAGCCACCCTCCCCACTCCGCGTGCGCGCACAAACCCCCCCCTCCTCCACCCTTCGCCCCTGCGCCCTGCTTGCCATGCACGGGACCGTCTCATCCTCTGGCGCCCTGCAGTGCCTCGTCGCACACCCGATCCTGGAGCCAGGGGTGGCCTGGCAGAAGCAGACATCAGACGAGTTTTCGACGTAATATCTCACGCATGGGCTGACAGCACCAAGGAAACATATGGATCCGGTCTCCTCACCTATCACATCTTCTGCGATCACAAGTCCATCCCTGAGCCCGACCATGCCCCAGCCAGCCCAGCGATCATATCCGCGTTCATCTCAGCCCTTGCGGGCAATTATTCCTCGAGCGCCATAGTAAATTACCTCAGCGGCATCAGGGCCTGGCACATCGTGCACGGACTGGACTGGACCCTGAAGGACCTCGAGACGGACGCGCTCCTCAAAGCGGCCGCTAACCTCGCTCCCCCTCGCTCAAAGAAACAACCTCGTCAGCCCTACACGGTCGACACTATCATCGCCATTCGATCCCACCTAGACCTATCTCGTCCCCTCCATGCTGCCGTCTTTGCGTGCTTAACCACGGCCTTCTACGCGACCGCCCGAACAGGCGAGCTCACTACAAAGAACCTCGGCTCCTTTAACCCACTAACCCACATCAAGCCATCAGACGTCTCGGCGCAGCGGGATCGTCTTGGCAACGAGATCATCAACCTACACCTTCCCAGATCCAAGTCAGCTCCTGCCGGCGAAGACCTAAACTGGGCCAAGCAGGATGGCCTCTCCGATCCCCTCGCCGCTTACAACAACCACATAACTATTAACGCTCCCCCGATCGACGGTCCCCTCTTCGCGTACCGCGACCATCAGAAGCACAAACCGCTTACCAAAACCAAGTTCCTCGCAGTACTATCCACAGCGCTCAAGGCAGCTGGGGTAGCTCCCCTCAATGGGCACGGAATCCGCATCGGATCCACGCTCGAGTATCTTCTTAGGAACGTTCCCTTCATCAGTAAACTGCTTGGTTACTGTCCAGTACTGTACAATTATTTACAGTTTACTACAGTGACACAATTCCCACAGTTAGGTCCCCTTCTGTACAGCCACTATACAGCGCTGTGACAGCACTGTACATCACCTAAGCGCTCGGCTGGTCTCGGCTAGCACCCCGGGATCTGTACAGCGCTGTGCAGCGTTGTCATGGGGCATCGCGTACTGGAAATTACCCCACTGATGACACGTGGAGAGGACTGTACAGCGCTGTACAAGTGGCTTACAGTCGCTGACTAATTTAGTACCGTACAGCGCTGTACAAGTGGCTCACAGTCGCTGACTAATTTAGTACCGTACAGCGCTGCAGTTGGCACCACCGGCAGAACATGCTGTACAATACTGTACAGTACCAGACAAAAGTGAGTACTATACAGTGCTGTACAGTCGCACCCAGCAAAAAGCACTGTACCATACACATACAGTCTCGCCGAGTGGAGGACCACTGTACAAACACTGTACAACCTCGCCGCCGACCACAGTGGGCGGCCGCCAGTATCTTCGACAATGTTCGCAACATGCTCGTTTACTCGGGCAAACAAATTGATTCAATATTAAATGAGAGCTACGATAGATAATCGGAATGATGACGACTGGGAGAGCTAATCCAAGACGATCGCGAATTCATTACGAACACGATCAGTAATCCGAGCCTTGGACACGAAACCTGTCCTGTTTTGATTTGACTAGTGAGACAAGAATGAAGAGTGGACTTGGGTACGTACATTCCACTCTCCGCCCAGTCACGGAGCATGTTGTCGAGCTTCGCGCCGTGGTATGGATCATCGCTAACTAATCTGAGTTGTGCACACAGCACATTATAGGCCTCTTCGATGTCATCTATGTTGATATTAATGGATTTTTCGACACCGTACCTCCGGAAAGACGACAGCATACTGTAGACCTAAAGAATAGATTAAACTTAGAGTATAACCCAGAGCAACAGAGACTTACGAACGCAGCTACAAGTGCTAGCGCTGGGTGAGGGATACATTGCTGGAATTCTGGAAATTGACGGAGTGATTTCGACGTGTTACTGTAGAAGAATGCAAGACAAATGTTTTTTAAGGCCTTGTGGCCGAAATTATTTGCTCTACCCTGTCTCCTGTGTCAGCAACGGCGAAATGTTCGCCTCCGAGCTGGCAGAGGGAAGAACGTACCAGAGCATCCGGCTCCCCTCGCAGATACATTGATGTACTTAGTAGTCTGTCAGCTTGCCGCTTGATCGCTGTGATACGCTCTTCTTCCGTCCTCGCGTCTGTTGGCGGATAGAGCTCATAATCGATGCGGAGGGTCTTCATAACGGCTTTCTTCAATTCGCTCCGGAACGTTTGTGAATCATTGAAGATCTGTACCAGGTGACGAGGGTTATCATTGCATGATTACTAGTAGGAATATTACTTACGAGCCGAAGCATGCCCTCTTTGTGCTCGGGGAAGTAATCTACAAACAAAATGAGTTGGAATACGAGAGGTAAGAACGACACTTACTGGCTTCGACGTGCCATCTGTTGAGCTCGAAATGAGCAATCGTCTCGTGCAATACCTCCTGGCAGGCACCCTCCATCGCCTCCTCAAGACGCGGGAACGGATTTACTGTCACAAGATGGAGCCGCATCCGTCCCTTCGCGAGATCGAGAAGTTTCGACCACAGCGGTGGGTAGAACGCAAGTTGGGTCGACTTCGGAAGAGCGGACCCTTTCGGATTTTTTGAATACCTCACTGCCCGAGGGCCCCGCTCCTGGATGGAACTACCAGCGTTGATCATCTCACGATCTTGTTCTTCCCGTTCCCCTTGGACGCCCTGCTGTTCCAGCTCTTCGTGTTGATCTTGTGGGTAGTCTCCTCGGTGGGGCGCACTGCGGTCGTCACGTCGGCGCTTTCGGTGCTTGGCCACACGGGAATTCTCTAAATTCGTTGGAGAGGGCGAACGGCGACGACGATTGGTAGTATAATGACGCGTGAGTAGGTCATAATTGACGCTAGCCTAGAAGCGATGTCAGAGAGCATCTAAGTCTAAGAACAAAACTTACCATTTCATCTTCAACCGAGTGTGATGGGAGCGGAGGACGGCACGGTGCGGAATCCTGGGCACGGTGTGAAGGAACTGGACGTCGGTGCTGCGTGGGATCTTCGATAGAGCGCGAGGGAAGTACGATACCGTGCTGCATAGGAGGACGAGAGACTTGGTGTTGGATTTCCGGACGGACAGATACCGACCGTATCTCAGAAGAGGCCGGTCGAATTTCACTATTAGAACGTTGTTGGATGGGACCCGTGAGTGTATTGGAAGGAGGTGACGTGTGCTCTGGAGCCTCCCAGTGAGCACGGGGACTTGTGGGTCCATCGATGTCCATTCCAATATCCATTTCACCGTTGTCAGCAAAAACGTCGTGGCCATTGTCCTCAGGACCAGCAGAAAGAGAACGTGCCCTCTGTTTGCCTTTGTCCACGCGGGTCGGGGGATGTTCATCGGCCTCGCTAATAGACTCGTCGGCGGGGGCTTCCTCTTGACGCGGCATGACCAAATCCTCCCGTCCAGTGGAAGAAACAACCTCCAATTCGTCAAGATCGCTGAGAGAACTCTCAGTACCTTCGTTCGATGGAAAAATAGCCCTGCTGGGCGCTGCGCGACAGAGGACGTCCTGACCCGATTGCTGACGCGGACATGTCTGCGGAGTGGACTTGGCGCCACGCGTTTGGAAGGCGTCGATGCTCTGGGAACCAACAAAAGTAGGAGGCGGAGGTGGATTGAGCTGGAAACCATAGCGACTGCCTGCATTCCTCTCTACAACGGAAGTCGCTGGTATGATCGTTTCCCGCGTGTCAAGCTCTGTTCCGTGGGTAGAGGTGGGGACCTGATACAAGAAGTGAGTAAATGGAACACAGACAACCTCCGACAGTAGTATGAAAGACTTACATTATGCTGCGCATTACCTGATGGTTTCGACAGTTGTTTTCTTCGGCGGTCACGACGTGGAGTTGGAGCCATGGGGTTAATAGGCTCGTCATCGGGGAGAATAACCCGCGTCCTAGGTTGCGTTGGAGTCTCCATGACCCGCCCAACCCTTTCTAGTTGATTGACATGCCCACCCGTTCCTGCGTTCGTCCTCCGCGTACGTCTTCGCTGCTGTTCCGGGCTCGGAGGGTCTTGACTCGGCGCATGGGTTTCTTGAGCACCTACGAGTGTATCTGCGGTTACAGAGCGTGAACCACGGCGGGGAAGATCAACTTGAGGAGCCTCTGGGATAGGAGGGAGGGCATCAGAAGCTGCTTTTGCCTTGACGCGAGGCTTCGGCCGTCCCTTCTGGGCCATTTGGAGGACAATGTTACAGTAGGCCGCAAAGAACAACAGTCGCTGACCTTGAGGATTTAAAACCCCGGGCCAGAGTCGTGGTTCAATGTCAGGGTTCGGCAAACGGAGCTGGCCGTCCGCTTAGCACAAGAAAACACGAGACAGGAGTAGGTTACAAACCTGAAGTACGCACACTGGTTAATATTCAACCGTTTATCACAACGTCTACACTAGTATACTGGCAGAGTAGCAATTCACAGTGAATAGAAGGCGATGTGGGTGAGGAGCAGGGTGTGTGTTAGATGAAAGCTCAATACCTACTTCATTGTCATGTTGTCGCAGTGCCGGTGCCGGTCACGGTCGTTGATCATCTCGACCTTATCAGCGCGCTGAGAACGCCATCATGTTGGTCTGGGAACAAGTAACTGTAGAGGGATCATAACAACTTAGAAAATATGTAGTTTGCGATTCGATCAATCACTCACCCTTTACCGGACATCTCCAAAGTGTTTTACATGGAACCGAATATCTGCGGCGGAACTCGGATTAAGTTGCGTGGGACTCGGAGGCATCAATGTGACGGTCTTGAGGTCCATGCCGTCCGAGTCCATCTCCAATATTAATCTCTTTTCTATCTTGACGAATTCCCTCTTGTCGTGCTCCTGTAAGAAGAATATTCGGTACTCCGCAGGGACTAATGACCTCTGACATACCAGTTAGTGCAGGCGACGTGGGAGAGTAGCAGTGGTGCTGCGTATGGTGATGTTCCGAAGGACGAGGTAGCACTACTGAATGGTGACTGGGGAGTGTATGGAGATGTCGGGGAGTATGCGTTGGGAGAGCTTAGACTGTAGCTAGTGAAGTCGGTAGGAGGGTTTGTCGGTCATGGCCAGGGAGACGAGGGAAAGACTCGAGGGACAGCGGGAGGGAGGCTAATGGGGTCAATAACTCTAGTCAGAGAACAGGATGGACAGGTCTGAAGTAACGTAAGGTGTCGAATTCGATGATAGACCCCATTCCATCTTCGTTCATATCGGCCCACCAAGAACACGACACCGGATGACAAGCTTCTCCGAATTGTCTTCAACCCAAACGACGAACAAGCCTGTCCTAAAACTCTCCATAATTCGACCTGCGAATACGCCATCGTCAACTTCCTGACAATCATCCGTGCACGGTCGAGGACCAACCGGAGGAGTGGCGGCCTAGGGTGAATGAAGGTGCAATTGACTCGATTTCTTCATCTGGAATCGCGAAGAATGACTCCACGAATACAGAATCCTCCTCGACGATGGTTCACGTTGGATCGGGGTCATACCAGATTTCGATGGCAGCGGTGATCGACTCGGAGCGACATAAACGCCAATTCTCGCTCCACATTCTTCGCCAACATGCTACTCTCCGCGGGTTCTGGTGCCAGGTACACCGAGAGCGACGGCGTCTTGATGTTCGTGGCTACGTTGATGACTTCCTTCAGACGTGGGACACCGAGGGTGACATTTTTACTAGAAACACCGGCGTAGTGGAACGTGTTCAGCGTCATCTGGGTTGCCGGTTCACCGATCGACTGTGCAGCGAGTGTGCCGCACATCTCTCCAGGGTTTACCAGTGATTGGTTGAATTTGGCCTCGATTTCTCCCAACACCCACTCAAATGCCTCTCGGTTCAAATGATACTGCTCCAGTACCCGACGCGTTGTCAGCGTCGCACGTACGTGCATGCAGAATGTGAGCGAGGAGTTGGCTTGCACCTCTTTGCTCAAAGGGTCATCCCCGGGTATAGTGAAGAGTCGTTCGGTGAGTTGGTGTACCGCATCAACAATGTATGACGGTTCCAGGTCACTGGGTTTCCGCCGGTCGATATGGAAGATCTGCGTGGCATTTTGGATGATACGCTGGGGGTTGACGGGGAGATAATGTGGGGTGAGGCCGTCTGCGCGGGGGAAAATGAATTTTCTCAGGGCACGACGGTCTTCTACGAGCCGAGTGTATTCTTCGTCCAATTTTGCTTGCAAGTCCAGCGAGCTGTCGTCGATGCCAAGCTACAAAACACCTGGTAAAAAGCCTCCTTCCTTGTCCATCACGGCCACCCGATAGTTGTGCTCGAACTCCTTGTCTGACAACCCAAACGTATCGATCTTCTGTCGCTCGATGAAAGCGCCGTCCATGCCGTCTTCGCCATAGATGAACTGGATGAGATCTCCGAGAGAGTTCCGCACGGTACCATCATAGCAAACCATGACGTCCTCCAACGCCTTGACAAGACGTCTTTGGATATAACCAGTCTCGGCTGTCTTGACGGCCGTATCGATCAACCCCTCTCGACCCGCCGTGGCGTGGAAGAAGAACTCTTGGGGCGTCAGTCCCCTCAAGTACGAATTTTCCACGAACCCTCGAGCCTCAGGACTGAAGTCGTCCTTCGTAAAGTGCGGTAGTGTCCGATGACGGAATCCGAACGGTATACGGCGCCCTTCCACACTCTGCTGCCCCACGCAGACCGACATCTGGGAGATATTGATGTAGGAACCCTTGGAACCGGCGGTGACCATCTGCTTGACGTTGTTATCTTCCTTCAGGTTCTTTTGAGCATATTGACCAGAGTCATCGCGAGCGCGGTTTAGCTCGCGTTCAACCTTGCTTTCGAGTGACTCTTGAATCGTCATTCCCGGCATCGGTTTGAGTCGGTCGTGGTAAGCATCGTCAATAATCTCAGCGACCTGTTGCTTCTTCTCCCCGATACGCTGAGTGATGAAGCTCATGACCTTGGGGCCAGCAATCGTGTCACCGATGCCGATACTGAAGCCGTTATGGAATAGCCAGAAGTTGACCACCATTTGGATCCCTGTGAACACTTGCCGCGTGGCCTCCGGACCTTTCTCGCGGAAGACTACGTGGATCAACCCCCCTTGCGTTGCTCCGATAGTTTTCTTGTCCACGATCCTGAACAGGATTTCACCGTTGTCGACCATCATACCGTCGTCAAAGACGGGGGATTCGATGACTTTGGATCGGGTGCGCGGTGAATGTTGATACCCCGAGGAATGACCATGCTCAGAATCTGTTTCCCTGTCCAAAGGGGCTTCGGCTTGATGATAGCAGGGGTGGGAACATCGCCATCCCAATCAGGGACCCAAAGGAGGATGTTTTGGACATGATTCTAGTCCAAGAACGTATCTCGCAGGGTAAACTTGCGAATACCACACAGCGCATCCTGTACGATACCCATTACGGGCTCGTTCGCCTGCGGGGATATAATCTACGGGAATTTCGTAAAGCGCTCCGATTTCAAAACAAATGACCGACCTGGCGTGGAACCCATGCAATCTGACTCAGTTCAGCGCGGGTTTCTTCGGACTGGGGTATGCTAGTGTCCCGCCGAGTCAAGGGGACAAAGGAGCTCAAATTAGGAAAACGTACTGCATATTCATTTCATCACCATCGAAGTCGGCGTTGTAAGGTGGCGTAACAGACAAATTAAGACGGAATGCTGTGTACCCAACGAACAGTCAGCCGTTCCAAAACCGAATCTAGAAGGGAACGAGAACGTACTAGAATACGATATCAACTTCACCCGATGGCTCATCATACTCATCTTATGCAAACTGGGCTGCCGGTTAAAAAGAATAAAGCTGACGGTTACGCGCCACGTCAGCCTTGTAACAACTGGCAACCTCGAAATGAAACCACTTACTCTCCGTCTTTGAGATGTCCCTCGACAATCCACCCGTACTGAAGGAAAGCATCGGCATGTTTGTTGTATCGCAGGTCTATGCGTTCACCCGTATCCCGAACAACGTATCTCGCCTGGGACATGTTGAAGGGCCATTTTGAGCAAGCTCCTGGAGGTAGGCGATGTTGTATGGTGTTATTATAACCACAAGCGATCGATCAGCTTTGGATCCTTGCCATAGCAGAGTAAACGCACCTCGCTCGGGATGTGTCAAGTTCATGGCGATGCTCCTCGGTACAAACCTCCAGATTGGGATCTCCAGCAATGACAATCAGCACAGAAAAGTCCACACACGCCCTCATGAAATTGCGCAGGTTCGTCGACGTCGCCTTCGCCTCTCTGCTCTTTGTGTTCATCGGTTTCGCAAACCCTTGATCTTGCAGTGCGTCCAGCCAACGGCCGTCTGTCCTTCGCAAATGTGCCATATCTTGTCAGAAAAGTTAGGGTCGAGGTAGTAGGCGCAAGGGGTTTGGCGATCATGCCACAGTGGTCGTGATTTCGCGTGACAGAGCAGATTTGCGGATGCCGATTGCATCCCACATGAGGTCGGCGACGGGGCTTGTCCTGCAGGGATGTAATCTACTGGATTTTCATGTCATCGTCCAAGAGAGAAATCAGTTACTGACCTGGCGTGGCACGCACTGCGATCTGACTCAACTCGACATGGGTTTCCTTGGGATGGGGTATACTGGAATTTCAGTCATGCCATGCGAACTGCCAATTGTAGTCGAGTAGACGTACTGGTTCATCTCGTCGCTATCGAAGTCGGCGTCGTAGATGATAAATAAATGGTGATGAACCAACGCGTGACTTGTGTTCGTAGTGAATAACTTGCTAGCTGGGTTGGCAGAAGGCACATATTCTGTTGGTCATCGATGAAAAGGAGCGGTTGAATGGTACACACGGGTTATCCCATCGTTATCGAAATGAATGCCGTAGGAGACGAACAGATAGGTAATGAACTGGCGAACTTCGGCGGACGCTTGTAGCGAACGACTTGTCGACTGGACTTTGTACGTCTTCGACAGGAGTTGTACCTTGGGGTCATCGATAAAAAGGAGCGGTTGGATGGACGTATGCCGGTGAGGGTGAAACATTAGCAAGTGGAGTTGTCGATAGAGAAGAGCGTTTCAGGTGTCAATGGACGAGACGCTGGCGAGAAGGCTCGGAGGGTTTGAGTCGTCGATAAGGAGTAGCTCAATTGGGATGCGAAAAGAAAGCGTCAGTGTAGAAGTCGGAGGAGGTTCGCTTCCAAGTTAGGCAGTGACAATTGCTGGCAGTGTTACGGTAGGTCATGTCCACGTACTAGGACAGTCCTCGCGGCAAAAAGGGTGCTAAATAGGTATCATACTCGTACATATATACATGGTAGCGAACACTGTAATTATGAAACTGCAAAGAAAAAGTCTTTGTCGAAATATTTGTTCAAAAAAAAGGACTGTGAAGAAGACATGCAATTACTTGAGGTAAGTCGACTATCTGCTCTGGGACCAAAACGGGGAACAACGTGAGCGAAGGACCTAAGTTGATCAAGAGGGAGCACTTCGCCAAGCGGGGAGCCTGATGCGCGTCTAGCTCGTTTGAGTACATGCAAGCCGGTCGTACGCTCAACCGAACCAATTCGTTGAGCCTCGATGTCGAAGCGTTGAGTGTAGACTAAGAAGCGTCCCGAGAACGGACCGACCTGACCCCGTGGTGACGCGGGACACATGATAAGCCGGACACTAACGATGGCGTGTCCTATCGAAGAACCTCAGTAACAATACTTTATAGAAAAAGATGGTTGATACGTGCCTTGCAAACCACTGGAGGGCCAATGACATCGCTCATCCACGTTTATGATTGCCGAGTCGTACTGCCCGTTCTTGAACGAGTTATCCGGAGGCCGGGCGTGAATCGTGAAGGTAGGACCAGCGGTGGTTGGATCGAAATACGATTTTTGCTGCAGGCGAACCTTATACCAGATATTGAGCTCCTTGAAAGGGAGATGCACATCAGGCGCAGCCCTTCTCTGACCGCCGAAAGTATGAAAGCGATTGGCAAGATCGCCCTCACGATTTATAAAGTCGCCTAATGCTGCACGAAGGTCAGGTAGGTCAAATTTTTCAGCGACAGTGTCGATGGGTACGCGGCGCAGCGATGGGTCAAAGTTTAAGTGAACTGCTGTCGAGCAGACAACGAATGTCCGTAGCGGGCGGGGGACAGAATCGGGTGGTGCGACGGAAAGTCTGGCGGAAACGCTAAAAAAATCAGTAGCACTGCGCTGCGGAGCCCACATGTCATCTAAGACACTCTCATCCTTGCCGTCATCGTATTGAGCACTATCTTCCGAGATCTCTTCGTCCACATCCCGAGAATCCTCTGCCAGTGTAGTCTGATGCGAAGAGGCCGATGCACGTAGAGTGGTTGCAGTATCAAAGAGTCGACACTTTTCTTGACGGTCGAGGTAACGACAGATTTGAGCCTCGTAGTTATGGCGGTTTGTCATGGACGCAGGATCTTTAACGACTTCGATATGTGCGTGTTCGGTAGTATCTGCTGACCATTGTAATATGGAGCCGACGCGCTGGACACTTGGAGCGACACTTTGGAGCAATTCCAGTTTCGGGATATGCCAGTGCTTAAGAATTGCGGTTGTCTTCGCGCCGCGACGTAGGCCATCTTCGATGATTGAGTCTTTGTGGTCATGGAACAGTCGTAGTGCCGCATGGATCTGATCACACATAGTTGAGGTGATGGCCGGAGCCTGTGAAAAATAACGGAATTCCATCAAGGCGCGAACCGCAACAACAACATCGGGATTGGCGGCGCCAGCGATGACGACGACAATATATCGTTGAGCGTCGCGTTTTGTCCGCCCGCCAACTTGCCTAAGCTTCGTAATCCCAGTGGAAAAGTGTCGGAGTCCTGTAATCTGTGGGAGTACTGAGAATCGGAAGTCGATCTCAGCAGCACCAAGAGCCCGCGTGCACCAGCGAACCTCATGATCCCAGAAAATTCCGTGCCAGTGATGTAAGGCCTCAGGGGTTAAGAACTGGGATGGCTGAGCGAGTGGCCAGTCCCGCCAGAATGGATGCGATACGCCGCTAAGCCGAAATGGTTCGCATGCAGCAAAGTATGCTTCAACATCGACGGGGTCACACTGGATAGAAGCTAGCTGGCTGAGAGTCGTTGCTGCAGTGCGGGATGGATGACGTTCGGGATCACCGAACTCTTTGTAAATTGCCATAGTTACAGGTGAAGTATTGACGCGTACACAGGCCAACATACATGCTTCGGGTGTATCGACAATGTATGAGATTAATGGGGTGAAACAGTATCGTAGGTTGCCGACGGGGTCGGACATCATGCGGCCGATTCGCGCAGCTTCCTTGAGAGGTTGTAGGACGAGGTCGAGGCATTGGTGAAAGAGCCGAGCGCTAAGAACGCTATGCATCCTCTTGACAGGGTGAATGAATTGCGGTATTGGCATCAATGCCAGGAGAAGGAACGCGTGTGAGGAACCCTTGTTCCTGACACTCATTTTGATGTTCGCCAGACTAATTAGAAGTGGATGAGCAGCTTTACCACCGCAAATGTTTGTGATATGCGTCTTATCCGACGAAAGAATCACGCCGCAAAGTGTTGCACCGGGAGGTATCTTGGACTGAAAAGATTGATAAACGAAGATCTTGAAACAGGGAACACGTACCTGCATTTCCCAAGCGCTGTCACTACTCATCCATTCCGTGAAGACCCTCACGGTACGTTCTGCCGTTGTAAACAAATGGAATGGTGTGAAATCCATCTTATCAGCGAAGTACGGATGATTGAAAAGGGACTCGATGCAGTCGAGAGCATCGCGAAAGTACAGATGGACAGGTTCTTTCGTGGGGTGCGTGGTTGGTACAATCCGGAAGTTCCAGCGCGGACCCGACGGAAGTAGCTCTGCTCTTGCACGGAGATCCTTTGCTGTCCAGAAGGACAGCGGCATCTTCCTTGCCTGCCAGTATGAGGCTTATCAGCGAGAAACCAATAGGGAGGCTGACTTGAACGTACCGCTCGTAGGGAGAGAAAGTCGTTGATGTGCCCCATACTGAGTTTCGAGGTTAACAAAAAGTTCGCCATCTTCCAGTCGTCAAGATCAGCGAAGGGGTAATAGAGGTTGGTACGTCGGTAGGCTGAGTAGGGGTCTAACTCGAATCGAGTGAGAAACGTTTCTCCCCCGGCAAAATCTTGAGCAGCGCCATCGAAAAACACGATTTTACTGAGATCTGAGCCTGTTGAAGTCGACGGCGACGCAGAGCGAGAGGGCCAATCTTCGTTTGGTTCCCAGTCTCCATGTGGGACTCTGTCTTCATCAACATCGTCTGCTTCAGGCAACGGATCTGCATCAAATTCACCGGGCGGGAGTGGGCCGTGTGGATTGGCCTGGCGTGACTCAGCGTTCCTAGCTATGTCTTCTGGAGGGACAGAGGGTATAACTATGTTCCAGCCGCTGTCTACATTGCATCTCGCGCGAGGCTGAGCTTGGTGAAGGGAAACCTGGTGTGTCGTCGGGAAGTCTGCGAGGCACAAAGGACACTTTGGCATGATATCAGGTACGTAGCGTTGAAGGAAGACAGCAAAGAACTGCTTACTTATCGACAGCGATTGGCCATGCTGCTTGCAGCCCGTGCGCAGTACTACGCGTGCTAGCAGGAGGTCCGCCGCGTAATCTGTCGACTTTGTGTTTGGTCGCCGCGAACCTGCTAAGTCACCTCGGTTATCAGCCGTCATCATCTTATTAGTTTTTCAACAGAGTGCGTCCCTCCTCCCTTCGCTTCTTGCCTCCCCATACCACCCCATGACAAGTCCCAACCACTTGGAAGCTCCCTCCAGCGACGCAATTCAGTCCCAGTCGCAACCTGACGGCGAACACGCGGCCGCACCGCTATCGAACATTTCTCATTCACCTCGCAGCTCCTCTCCCATTTCTTCCACTCGCCCACCAATCTCTGCTCGGTCTACCATGGGCGCAGTACCTGAAACACCGAACGCCGACCTTTCCGCTCCCTCGATCGTACTTGGGACTGACTTAATGTCCCGTCAACATTCCAATTATCGGTTACCGTTGAGGGGTACGCCATCGGCTGTTGGTGCGATTCGTTCCTGGCAGTCTCCCGCCCGCTCGATGAACATTGGGACACCCCTCCAAAACTCTTACCTGAGTTTGACGCCAGCAGCGTCGCAGGACACAATTGGGCTCTTCGGGAAAAAGCGAATTTATTCCGAGGTAGGTCTGTTTTGCAATGTCCATGGCGCTGATCCTGACGTCTGTCATGTAGTTCGAATTTGATGCCCCCAGTGTCGTCGACGCCAAACGCGAGGAATTTGAGCAGCAAGAGGCGCTCCTCCACCTCGAGGTTGCTAGGGCTCAAGCTAATGTCCGTCACCTTGAGCAGCAACTAGCTACCGCAAAGCTGGAAGAAAACTTGGTAGTTGGCGAACTCTACAAGCTTCGGGCGCAGGAATCGGAGAGGAGACTAGAGGACGCACAATCACAACTTGGATCTATTCGCAACTCGATTAGGATGGCTGGAGGTACGCTGTGCGATCTCTCAGTCCAGAAGCGTCGGCGCATGTCTAACATGCAGATATCCGTTACCGCTGGCGGTATGTACATCCATATGATCTAGACGGTTTTTTAATTACTTGACAGCTCAAATGCCAGACTCGCTTGAAATTTAGTCTACTCCACCGTGCCACTCGCCTACTCCCGTTTTACTAGTTCGTCTGTTTGGTTGTTTCTCGGTTTTTTTTTGTACTGCGGGTGTTGCAGACAACTCTACCTCGTGATTAGTATCTACAGTCTATACTGTGAATAGAATATAGTGTTGCTGTATTGATGCAATACGCGCTGTGAGCTAACTGTCTGTACTGTGAACAGTTTGATCGCTGTGTGACTGTATTAATGGGTCGTCTGTGACATATTGTTAGTGTGTGATCCTGTAGCTATATTGGCATGTGTTACTGTACGGTGCTGTAAGATGCTGTAATGTTGCTGTAATAGCTGTCATCACTGTTCCGAAATTGGTGATTTACTGATGCACCCTCGGGCATACCCATACTATTTTATACCATCGACGACGGCCACCCCTCTTCAACCCCACAGGTCTGTTTTCAACGCTCCCCATTCGTTCTCGATCACACTGACCCGTCTTTGATTCCACCCACGTGTTGATGACACCATCCACCCGTTCCTGATGCCGCCGACCTGTTTTCACCCCCACCCTCTCGTTCTCAACGCTGTCCACTTATCCAGGTCGCCATTGGCACAAGTACACAACAACACCAACAAGTGTGATAACATGTATTATGTAGTTTATAAATACGTGCATTATATCTTACACTGACAATCTATAAATCGTGCGAGTTGTACAATCGCGCTAACTTGGTCTGTATCGCGTGCCACACAGCAAAAAACCGCGGGAATTATTTGACACTCCATACCATGCTTCAAGCTTCAATGTTCTTGAACACCATGTCACCCTTACCGATTATGATGGACCTGCGATTCGTGTATCTCTTCTTTTCACTGTTGCCTGTGGTAAATCACAAACAGCGGCTTCTATAGCGCCCACAACGTCGGATCGGAGTATCGCCTCCACCAACGAACCCGGGTTTACTGCAGGCAACGTCTTTAC